>CAXFZR010000017.1:297050-299550 GCA_964007535.1 Brachyptera risi
TAATATATATATTATATATATATATATATATATATATATATATATATATATATATATATATATATATATATATATATATAATATATATATATATATATATATATATATATATATATATATATATATATATATATATATATTTATATATATATATATATATATATATATATATATATATATATATATATATATATATATATATATATATATATATGTACATATATATATATATATATATATATATATATATATATATATATATATATATATATATATTTTTATTTATATATATATATATATATATATAATATATATATATATATATATATATATATGTATATATATATATATATTCATATATCTATATATATATATATATATTTATATATATATATATATATATATATATATATATATATATATATATATATATATGTATATATATATTTATATAAATATATATATATATATATATATATATATATGTATATATATATTTATATATATATATATATATATATATATATATATATATATATATATATATATATATATATATATATATATTCATATATATATATATATATATATATATATAAATATATATATATATATAAATATTCAAATATATATATATATATGAATATATATATATATATATATATATATATATATATATATATATATATATATATATATATATATATATACATATATATATATAAATATATATATATATATATATATATATATATATATTTATATATATATAAATATATATATATATATATATATATATATATATATATATATATATATATATAATATATATATATATATTATATATATATATATATATATATATATATATATAATATATATATATATATATATATATATATATACAGAGAGAGCAATCCAATAGTCTCAGTGACCGTTTTTTTAGCTATCAAATGATGGAAGAAATGAATCTCAAACTCTCTCACACACGCACATTTCCTAGTTCATCTTCGCCCATCAATATTTGTATCCTGATTCGCATAAAATTCCACAGTCACTTTATTCTCCTCTATTAAAATGTGTGATGTAACTAGATTCTCTCTTATTTCAATATGGAAATCTTCCTCATCCAGCGGTGTCAACGGTGGTCGTCACGATATCATACCCTTCCCACTTTCCACTCCTCAATTAAACCTCTCAGGTGTACATGAAACCTGGTTCGCGCATTCCAGAGAGAATAATCCTCAGCCCCATCCTGGGCTATCGCGATTGAATGAACACATGGATCCATCACGTCCACATCAGCACGTTATTCCTCCGATGAGAAACTTGAATCACATGGCTCGATGTCTGACACGTCCACGTCTTCATCTTATTGACCTTCAGACCTCAGTGTCAACAAGGGAAGCAATCAACAGAGCTGAGATAATGAGATGATGCTATTATTTGTAGCCAAGAGATTAGTTCGTAGATATCACTGTTCGCACAGCTGTGGCTATTTCAGTATCAATTAGGGTTTCCATTTTCGATCTCTTCTTGTCGTCGGATACGATTCCAAGACAATACTTACCCAAAACAATATATATATATTTTTTAATAACATCGAAACTTGATACAAAATCATAGTTTCCCAATCAAGGCTATGGATGAAAGATAGGATCGTTTGGACGGGGCACCACAAGGGCGATCTTACCACCCCATTTTGATTATTTAAAACTAATGGTCTTCAACACCAGGACTGCGCTGTCTGTGACCATATTTTTTCGCCGTAGATAAAAGTCTTTCAGTATAAACACACGAATGTTGATATCTTCCACTTTGAACTGAATCTCTTGGGCAATGATTACTTCTTTCCCTTGACAGCAGATGTGAAATTGATCATTATACACAATCGACAAATTAATTCAGTGATAAGCCTATAATGTTATAATTAGGCCTGTTAACGCCGGTCTTTTGAGACCAGCTAACTCGTTTCCCCTAGCTGCTTTTGAACTATGAAATCCTGTTCGATTACATCATGGAATGTTTGCTTCTACTGCAAGGATTTTTCTGGTTCACCTTCCACTCTCAAAGCCGGTTGGCCGTTACATTCTCACGAGATTTGCTGTATCCAATCACAGCTCGCCATTCGCGTCGCGTGTTTGGTAGCTATGCCTCGCTAGTCAGTTGCTCTCTCTCCTTGCTCGAGTTCAGACGTGCTCTGACGTCGCTCGTTCGAGTGGGTTTATTCCCTCAGTCTGCTTTCAGCTCTCGTTGTGTGAGCATCTCCTGTTGATCTCTCCTCTTGTTAGAGTTCGGACGTGCTGTGAAGTCTCTCGTATGTACGCAGTTGTTGCATCTCTTTTCTGCGTTCTTCTTTGGTCGTTATAGAACCTTCTTTCCAGCCATCCTTGTTTCTAATTCCTTACACTTGTTATGTTCATTAGCATCTACTAAGTTGCGTGTTTTGTTTTCTGTCAAGCCTTTGTTTCTTGTTTATTCTAATGGTGTGTGGTGACAC
>CAXFZR010000017.1:304550-329358 GCA_964007535.1 Brachyptera risi
GAATTTTCGTCTGACCTGTGGAGCGCGAACAAAATACAAAAACAAAAACAACAAAAAAAAAAAAAAAAATTGGCACTTTTTTTTCGGAGTAGTGAAATTGATTCTTCGCTTCGCTCATTCAATAATAATGCCGATAATAATAATAATTGAGAGAAAAAGTATAGTATGAGAGATTATAAACAATAACACATAAAATTGAAATTACAATTAAGTTATATGAACCAAAACACTGATGGAAAGCAAACATTGGACACATATTATTAATTAATATTATTAACGAAAAATTCCAAAATTTCCATGAAGAGCTTATAGTCATTCAACAACATATTCTATCAATTATTGGCGATCATTATTGCCCCTCCCGAGATCGTAGGCATGAGTGTGGTGCGATATTGAGGACCGATGTGCATAGTCGATCAGGCTTTGGGATGAATGATTTCAAATGGCGCCCAACTTGGAGGATAGACGAGCACAAAAACTCGGATACTTCAGAATAGTTTGCAACTTCTGCATGTTCCATTTCCTCCAGAAGTTATCGTGGATATGAAGTTGTTATCAGCGTGAACTATTGACCTGCTGCTACTCGCGACATGCTGCTAGCATTTGCCGGATACGCCCGAAGATCCCCGAGAAGACGAGTTGCAACTTGGTGATACAGTCGGTGTTTACCATATAGAATAGAGACGGGAGTTTCACGAACTCTTTCACCGGCTGTGACAGCCGTCATAGAGATCATAGCCCTGATATGTTAGAGTGTGTGAGTCCCTTCGATCCTTTATTCCTTCCTTCAATACCTCCCCCTAACCCTCTTTTCATTCGTTCATCCCTTCCTTTTATCCCTTCCTCCATCCCTCTCTTCATTCGTTCATCCCTTCCTTCAATACCTGCATTCATCCCCCCATTCATTCGTTCATCCCTTCCTTTTATCCCTTCCCCCATCCCTCTTTTCATTCGTTCATCCCTTCCTTTTATCCCTTCCTCCATCCCTCTTTTCATTCGTTCATCCCTTCCTCCAATCCCTTCCCCCATCCCTCTTTTCATTCGTTCATCCCTTCCTTCAATCCCTCTCTCCATCCCTCTTTTCATTCGTTCATCCCTTCCTTCAATCCCTTCCCCCATCCCTCTTTTCATTCATTCATCCCTTCCTTCAATCCCTTCCTCCATCCCTCTTTTCATTCGTTCATCCCTTCCTTTAATCCCTTCCCCCATCCCTCTTTTCATTCATTCATCCCTTCCTTCAATCCCTTCCTCCATCCCTCTTTTCATTCGTTCATCGATTCCTTTAATCCCTTCCTCCATCCCTCTTTTCATTCGTTCATCCCTTCCTTCAATCCCTTCCTCCATCCCTCTTTTCATTCGTTCATCCCTTCCTTCAATCCCTTCCCCCATCCCTCTTTTCATTCATTCATCCCTTCCTTTAATCCCTTCCCCCATCCCTCTTTTCATTCATTCATCCCTTCCTTTAATCCCTTCCTCCATCCCTCTTTTCATTCGTTCATCCCTTCCTTCAATCCCTTCCCCCATCCCTCTTTTCATTCATTCATCCCTTCCTTTAATCCCTTCCCCCATCCCTCTTTTCATTCATTCATCCCTTCCTTTAATCCCTTCCCCCATCCCTCTTTTCATTCATTCATCCCTTCCTTTAATCCCTTCCTCCATCCCTCTTTTCATTCATTCATCCCTTCCTTTAATCCCTTCCTCCATCCCTCTTTTCATTCGTTCATCCCTTCCTTTAATCCCTTCCCCCATCCCTCTTTTCATTCATTCATCCCTTCCTTCAATCCCTTCCTCCATCCCTCTTTTCATTCATTCATCCCTTCCTTTAATCCCTTCCTCCATCCCTCTTTTCATTCGTTCATCCCTTCCTTCAATCCCTTCCTCCATCCCTCTTTTCATTCGTTCATCCCTTCCTTCAATCCCTCTCTCCATCCCTCTTTTCATTCGTTCATCCCTTCCTTCAATCCCTCTCTCCATCCCTCTTTTCATTCGTTCATCCCTTCCTTTAATCCCTTCCTCCATCCCTCTTTTCATTCGTTCATCCCTTCCTTCAATCCCTTCCTCCATCCCTCTTTTCATTCGTTCATCCCTTCCTTCAATCCCTTCCCCCATCCCTCTTTTCATTCATTCATCCCTTCCTTTAATCCCTTCCCCCATCCCTCTTTTCATTCATTCATCCCTTCCTTTAATCCCTTCCTCCATCCCTCTTTTCATTCATTCATCCCTTCCTTTAATCCCTTCCTCCATCCCTCTTTTCATTCGTTCATCCCTTCCTTTAATCCCTTCCCCCATCCCTCTTTTCATTCATTCATCCCTTCCTTCAATCCCTTCCTCCATCCCTCTTTTCATTCATTCATCCCTTCCTTTAATCCCTTCCTCCATCCCTCTTTTCATTCGTTCATCCCTTCCTTCAATCCCTTCCTCCATCCCTCTTTTCATTCGTTCATCCCTTCCTTTAATTCCTTCCTCCATCCCTCTTTTCATTCGTTCATCCCTTCCTTTAATCCCTTCCCCCATCCCTCTTTTCATTCGTTCATCCCTTCCTTCAATCCCTTCCCCCATCCCTCTTTTCATTCGTTCATCCCTTCCTTTAATCCCTTCCCCCATCCCTCTTTTCATTCGTTCATCCCTTCCTTTAATCCCTTCCCCCATCCCTCTTTTCATTCGTTCATCCCTTCCTTTAATTCCTTCCTCCATCCCTCTTTTCATTCGTTCATCCCTTCCTTTAATCCCTTCCCCCATCCCTCTTTTCATTCGTTCATCCCTTCCTTCAATCCCTTCCCCCATCCCTCTTTTCATTCGTTCATCCCTTCCTTTAATCCCTTCCCCCATCCCTCTTTTCATTCGTTCATCCCTTCCTTCAATCCCTTCCCCCATCGCTCTTTTCATTCGTTCATCCCTTCCTTCAATCCCTTCCCCCATCCCTCTTTTCATTCGTTCATCCCTTCCTTCAATCCCTTCCCCCATCCCTCTTTTCATTCGTTCATCCCTTCCTTTAATCCCTTCCCCCATCCCTCTTTTCATTCGTTCATCCCTTCCTTTAATTCCTTCCTCCATCCCTCTTTTCATTCGTTCATCCCTTCCTTTAATCCCTTCCCCCATCCCTCTTTTCATTCGTTCATCCCTTCCTTTAATCCCTTCCCCCATCCCTCTTTTCATTCGTTCATCCCTTCCTTTAATCCCTTCCCCCATCCCTCTTTTCATTCGTTCATCCCTTCCTTTAATCCCTTCCCCCATCCCTCTTTTCATTCGTTCATCCCTTCCTTTAATCCCTTCCCCCATCCCTCTTTTCATTCGTTCATCCCTTCCTTTAATCCCTTCCCCCATCCCTCTTTTCATTCGTTCATCCCTTCCTTCAATCCCTTCCCCCATCCCTCTTTTCATTCGTTCATCCCTTCCTTTAATCCCTTCCCCCATCCCTCTTTTCATTCGTTCATCCCTTCCTTTAATCCCTTCCCCCATCCCTCTTTTCATTCGTTCATCCCTTCCTTCAATCCCTTCCCCCATCCCTCTTTTCATTCGTTCATCCCTTCCTTTAATCCCTTCCCCCATCCCTCTTTTCATTCGTTCATCCCTTCCTTTAATCCCTTCCCCCATCCCTCTTTTCATTCGTTCATCCCTTCCTTCAATCCCTTCCCCCATCCCTCTTTTCATTCGTTCATCCCTTCCTTTAATCCCTTCCCCCATCCCTCTTTTCATTCGTTCATCCCTTCCTTTAATCCCTTCCCCCATCCCTCTTTTCATTCGTTCATCCCTTCCTTTAATTCCTTCCTCCATCCCTCTTTTCATTCGTTCATCCCTTCCTTTAATCCCTTCCCCCATCCCTCTTTTCATTCGTTCATCCCTTCCTTCAATCCCTTCCCCCATCCCTCTTTTCATTCGTTCATCCCTTCCTTTAATCCCTTCCCCCATCCCTCTTTTCATTCGTTCATCCCTTCCTTCAATCCCTTCCCCCATCCCTCTTTTCATTCGTTCATCCCTTCCTTCAATCCCTCTCTCCATCCCTCTTTTCATTCGTTCATCCCTTCCTTTAATCCCTTCCCCCATCCCTCCATTCATTCATTCATCCCTTCCTTCAATCCCTTCCCCCATCCCTCTTTTCATTCGTTCATCCCTTCCTTTAATCCCTTCCCCCATCCCTCTTTTCATTCGTTCATCCCTTCCTTCAATCCCTTCCCCCATCCCTCTTTTCATTCGTTCATCCCTTCCTTTAATCCCTTCCCCCATCCCTCTTTTCATTCGTTCATCCCTTCCTTCAATCCCTCTCTCCATCCCTCTTTTCATTCGTTCATCCCTTCCTTCAATCCCTTCCCCCATCCCTCTTTTCATTCATTCATCCCTTCCTTTAATCCCTTCCTCCATCCCTCTTTTCATTCATTCATCCCTTCCTTTAATCCCTTCCTCCATCCCTCTTTTCATTCGTTCATCCCTTCCTTTAATCCCTTCCCCCATCCCTCTTTTCATTCGTTCATCCCTTCCTTCAATCCCTCTCTCCATCCCTCTTTTCATTCGTTCATCCCTTCCTTCAATCCCTTCCCCCATCCCTCTTTTCATTCATTCATCCCTTCCTTCAATCCCTTCCCCCATCCCTCTTTTCATTCATTCATCCCTTCCTTTAATCCCTCTCTCCATCCCTCTTTTCATTCGTTCATCCCTTCCTTTAATCCCTTCCTCCATCCCTCTTTTCATTCGTTCATCCCTTCCTTCAATCCCTTCCCCCATCCCTCTTTTCATTCGTTCATCCCTTCCTTTAATCCCTTCCCCCATCCCTCTTTTCATTCGTTCATCCCTTCCTTCAATCCCTTCCCCCATCCCTCTTTTCATTCGTTCATCCCTTCCTTTAATCCCTTCCCCCATCCCTCTTTTCATTCGTTCATCCCTTCCTTTAATCCCTTCCCCCATCCCTCTTTTCATTCGTTCATCCCTTCCTTTAATTCCTTCCTCCATCCCTCTTTTCATTCTTTCATCCCTTCCTTTAATCCCTTCCCCCATCCCTCTTTTCATTCGTTCATCCCTTCCTTTAATCCCTTCCCCCATCCCTCTTTTCATTCGTTCATCCCTTCCTTCAATCCCTTCCCCCATCCCTCTTTTCATTCGTTCATCCCTTCCTTCAATCCCTTCCCCCATCCCTCTTTTCATTCGTTCATCCCTTCCTTCAATCCCTCTCTCCATCCCTCTTTTCATTCGTTCATCCCTTCCTTCAATCCCTTCCCCCATCCCTCTTTTCATTCGTTCATCCCTTCCTTTAATCCCTTCCCCCATCCCTCCATTCATTCATTCATCCCTTCCTTCAATCCCTTCCCCCATCCCTCTTTTCATTCGTTCATCCCTTCCTTTAATCCCTTCCCCCATCCCTCTTTTCATTCATTCATCCCTTCCTTCAATCCCTTCCTCCATCCCTCTTTTCATTCGTTCATCCCTTCCTTCAATCCCTCTCTCCATCCCTCTTTTCATTCGTTCATCCCTTCCTTCAATCCCTTCCCCCATCCCTCTTTTCATTCGTTCATCCCTTCCTTCAATCCCTTCCCCCATCCCTCTTTTCATTCATTCATCCCTTCCTTCAATCCCTTCCTCCATCCCTCTTCTCATTCGTTCATCCCTTCCTTCAATCCCTCTCTCCATCCCTCTTTTCATTCGTTCATCCCTTCCTTCAATCCCTTCCCCCATCCCTCTTTTCATTCGTTCATCCCTTCCTTCAATCCCTCTCTCCATCCCTCTTTTCATTCGTTCATCCCTTCCTTCAATCCCTTCCCCCATCCCTCTTTTCATTCATTCATCAGCTCCTTCAATCCCTTCCTCCATCCCTCTTTTCATTCGTTCATCCCTTCCTTCAATCCCTCTCTCCATCCCTCTTTTCATTCGTTCATCCCTTCCTTTAATCCCTTCCCCCATCCCTCTTTTCATTCGTTCATCCCTTCCTTCAATCCCTTCCCCCATCCCTCTTTTCATTCGTTCATCCCTTCCTTTAATCCCTTCCCCCATCCCTCTTTGCATTCGTTCATCCCTTCCTTCAATTGCTTTCCCCATTCCTTCATTCATTCATTCATTCATCAGCTCCTTCAATACCTTCCTCCATCCCCCCATTCATTCATTCATCAGCTCCTTCAATACCTTCCTCCATCCCTCTCTTCATTCGTTCATCCTTTCCTTTAATCCCTTCCTCCATCCCTCCATTCATTCATTCATCCTTTCCTTTAATCCCTTCCTCCATCCCTCCATTCATTCATTCATCCTTTCCTTTAATCCCTTCCTCCATCCCCCCATTCATTCATTCATCCTTTCCTTTAATCCCTTCCTCCATCCCCCCATTCATTCATTCATCCTTTCCTTTAATCCCTTCCTCCATCCCTCCATTCATTCATTCATCCTTTCCTTTAATCCCTCTCTCCATCCCTCTTTTCATTCGTTCATCCCTTCCTTCAATCCCTTCCTCCATCCCTCTTTTCATTCGTTCATCCCTTCCTTCAATCCCTTCCTCCATCCCTCTTTTCATTCGTTCATCCTTTCCTTCAATCCCTTCCCCCATCCCTCTTTTCATTCGTTCATCCCTTCCTTCAATCCCTCTCTCCATCCCTCTTTTCATTCGTTCATCCCTTCCTTCAATTCCTTCCTCCATCCCTCTTTTCATTCGTTCATCCCTTCCTTCAATCCCTTCCTCCATCCCTCTTTTCATTCGTTCATCCTTTCCTTCAATCCCTTCCCCCATCCCTCTTTTCATTCATTCATCCCTTCCTTCAATCCCTCTCTCCATCCCTCTTTTCATTCGTTCATCCCTTCCTTCAATCCCTTCCTCCATCCCTCTTTTCATTCATTCATCCCTTCCTTCAATCCCTTCCTCCATCCCTCTTTTCATTCGTTCATCCCTTCCTTTAATCCCTTCCTCCATCCCTCTTTTCATTCGTTCATCCTTTCCTTCAATCCCTTCCCCCATCCCTCTTTTCATTCATTCATCCCTTCCTTCAATCCCTCTCTCCATCCCTCTTTTCATTCGTTCATCCCTTCCTTCAATCCCTTCCTCCATCCCTCTTTTCATTCATTCATCCCTTCCTTCAATCCCTTCCTCCATCCCTCTTTTCATTCGTTCATCCCTTCCTTTAATCCCTTCCTCCATCCCTCTTTTCATTCGTTCATCCCTTCCTTCAATTCCTTCCTCCATCCCTCTTTTCATTCGTTCATCCCTTCCTTCAATCCCTTCCCCCATCCCTCTTTTCATTCGTTCATCCCTTCCTTCAATCCCTTCCTCCATCCCTCTTTTCATTCGTTCATCCTTTCCTTCAATCCCTTCCCCCATCCCTCTTTTCATTCGTTCATCCCTTCCTTCAATCCCTCTCTCCATCCCTCTTTTCATTCGTTCATCCCTTCCTTCAATCCCTTCCCCCATCCCTCTTTTCATTCGTTCATCCTTTCCTTTAATCCCTTCCCCCATCCCTCTTTTCATTCGTTCATCCCTTCCTTCAATCCCTTCCCCCATCCCTCTTTTCATTCGTTCATCCCTTCCTTCAATCCCTCTCTCCATCCCTCTTTTCATTCGTTCATCCCTTCCTTCAATCCCTTCCCCCATCCCTCTTTTCATTCATTCATCCCTTCCTTCAATCCCTTCCCCCATCCCTCTTTTCATTCGTTCATCCCTTCCTTCAATCCCTTCCTCCATCCCTCTTTTCATTCGTTCATCCCTTCCTTCAATTCCTTCCTCCATCCCTCTTTTCATTCATTCATCCCTTCCTTCAATCCCTTCCCCCATCCCTCTTTTCATTCGTTCATCCCTTCCTTCAATTCCTTCCTCCATCCTTCTTTTCATTCGTTCATCCCTTCCTTCAATTGCTTTCCCCATTCCTTCATTCATTCATTCATTCATCAGCTCCTTCAATACCTTCCTCCATCCCCCCATTCATTCATTCATCCTTTCCTTTAATCCCTTCCTCCATCCCTCCATTCATTCATTCATCCTTTCCTTTAATCCCTTCCTCCATCCCTCCATTCATTCATTCATCAGCTCCTTCAATACCTTCCTCCATCCCTCTCTTCATTCGTTCATCCTTTCCTTTAATCCCTTCCTCCATCCCTCCATTCATTCATTCATCCTTTCCTTTAATCCCTTCCTCCATCCCTCCATTCATTCATTCATCCTTTCCTTTAATCCCTTCCTCCATCCCCCCATTCATTCATTCATCCTTTCCTTTAATCCCTTCCTCCATCCCTCCATTCATTCATTCATCCTTTCCTTTAATCCCTTCCTCCATCCCCCCATTCATTCATTCATCCTTTCTTTTAATCCCTTCCTCCATCCCTCCATTCATTCATTCATCCTTTCCTTTAATCCCTTCCTCCATCCCTCCATTCATTCATTCATCCTTTCCTTTAATCCCTTCCTCCATCCCTCCATTCATTCATTCATCCTTTCCTTTAATCCCTTCCTCCATCCCCCCATTCATTCATTCATCCTTTCCTTTAATCCCTTCCTCCATCCCTCCATTCATTCATTCATCCCTTCCTTTCATCCCTTCCTCCATCCCTCCATTCATTCATTCATCCTCTCCTTTAATCCCTTCCTCCATCCCTCCATTCATTCATTCATCCTTTCCTTTCATCCCTTCCTCCATCCCTCCATTCATTCATTCATCCTTTCCTTTAATCCCTTCCTCCATCCCTCCATTCATTCATTCATCCTTTCCTTTAATCCCTTCCTCCATCCCTCTTTTCATTCATTCATCCTTTCCTTTAATCCCTTCCTCCATCCCTCCATTCATTCCTTCATCCCTTCCTTTAATCCCTTCCTCCATCCCTCCATTCATTCCTTCATCCCTTCCTTTCATCCCTTCCTCCATCCCTCCATTCATTCATTCATCCTTTCCTTTAATCCCTTCCTCCATCCCTCCATTCATTCATTCATCCTTTCCTTTAATCCCTTCCTCCATCCCTCCATTCATTCCTTCATCCCTTCCTTTAATCCCTTCCTCCATCCCCCCATTCATTCATTCATCCTTTCCTTTAATCCCTTCCTCCATCCCTCCATTCATTCATTCATCCTTTCCTTTAATCCCTTCCTCCATCCCTCCATTCATTCATTCATCCCTTCCTTTCATCCCTTCCTCCATCCCTCCATTCATTCATTCATCCTTTCCTTTAATCCCTTCCTCCATCCCTCCATTCATTCATTCATCCTTTCCTTTCATCCCTTCCTCCATCCCTCCATTCATTCATTCATCCTTTCCTTTAATCCCTTCCTCCATCCCTCCATTCATTCATTCATCCTTTCCTTTAATCCCTTCCTCCATCCCTCTTTTCATTCATTCATCCTTTCCTTTAATCCCTTCCTCCATCCCTCCATTCATTCCTTCATCCCTTCCTTTAATCCCTTCCTCCATCCCTCCATTCATTCCTTCATCCCTTCCTTTCATCCCTTCCTCCATCCCTCCATTCATTCATTCATCCTTTCCTTTAATCCCTTCCTCCATCCCTCCATTCATCCATTCATCCTTTCCTTTAATCCCTTCCTCCATACCTCCATTCATTCATTCATCCTTTCCTTTAATCCCTTCCTCCATCCCTCCATTCATTCATTCATCCTTTCCTTTAATCCCTTCCTCCATCCCTCTTTTCATTCATTCATCCTTTCCTTTAATACCTTCCTCCATCCCCCCATTCATTCATTCATCCTTTCCTTTAATCCCTTCCTCCATCCCTCCATTCATTCATTCATCCTTTCCTTTAATCCCTTCCTCCATCCCTCCATTCATTCATTCATCCTTTCCTTTAATCCCTTCCTCCATCCCTCCATTCATTCATTCATCCTTTCCTTTAATCCCTTCCTCCATCCCTCCATTCATTCATTCATCCTTTCCTTTAATCCCTTCCTCCATCCCTCCATTCATTCATTCATCCTTTCCTTTAATCCCTTCCTCCATCCCTCCATTCATTCATTCATCCTTTCCTTTAATCCCTTCCTCCATCCCTCCATTCATTCATTCATCCTTTCCTTTAATCCCTTCCTCCATCCCTCCATTCATTCATTCATCCTTTCCTTTAATCCCTTCCTCCATCCCTCTTTTCATTCATTCATCCTTTCCTTTAATCCCTTCCTCCATCCCTCCATTCATTCATTCATCCTTTCCTTTAATCCCTTCCTCCATCCCTCCATTCATTCATTCATCCTTTCCTTTAATCCCTTCCTCCATCCCTCCATTCATTCATTCATCCTTTTCTTTAATCCCTTCCTCCATCCCTCCATTCATTCATTCATCCTTTCCTTTAATCCCTTCCTCCATCCCTCCATTCATTCATTCATCCTTTCCTTTAATCCCTTCCTCCATCCCTCCATTCATTCATTCATCCTTTCCTTTAATCCCTTCCTCCATCCCTCCATTCATTCATTCATCCCTTCCTTTCATCCCTTCCTCCATCCCTCTTTTCATTCCTTCATCCCTTCCTTTAATCCCTTCCTCCATCCCTCCATTCATTCCTTCATCCCTTCCTTTAATCCCTTCCTCCATCCCTCCATTCATTCATTCATCCCTTCCTTTAATCCCTTCCTCCATCCCTCCATTCATTCCTTCATCCCTTCCTTTAATCCCTTCCTCCATCCCTCCATTCATTCCTTCATCCCTTCCTTTAATCCCTTCCTCCATCCCTCCATTCATTCATTCATCCCTTCCTTTAATCCCTTCCTCCATCCCCCCATTCATTCATTCATCCCTTCCTTTAATCCCTTCCTCCATCCCCCCATTCATTCATTCACTCTGCCATCCCTCTCTACATCCCTCTTTTCATTCGTTCATCCCTTCCTTCAATTGCTTCCCCCATTCCTCTATCCTTCCCTTCATTCACTCCACCATCCCTCTTTTCATTCATTCATCAGTTCCTTTAATCCCCACATACATCCTCAGATTCATTCACTCCGCCATCCCTCTCTACATCCCTCCCTTTTCCCCTCTCTCCATGCATTCATCCCTTCTTTCAATTCCTCCCTTCATTCATTCCACCATCTCTCGCTACATTCCTTTCTTTTCTCCTCCTTCCATTCATTAAGTCCCTCCCTCCATCCCTCCCTTCAATCATCAATCTCCTCCTTCAATCTCTCCCTCTATCACTCTATTCATTCACTCATCATTTTCTTCAATCTCCTCATTTATCCCTCCTTTCATTCACCCACCATCCCTCTCTACATCCCTCCCTTTTCCCCTCCCTTCATTCATTCATCCCTACTTTCAATTCCTCTCTCCATCCCTACATTCATCCCTCCCTTCATTCACCCACCATCCCTCTCTACATTCTTCCTTCTTTCCCTCCCTCCCTTCATTCATTCAACTCTTCTTTCAATCCCCCTCTACATCCCTCCTTTTTTCCCTTCATTCATTCATCCCCTCTTCCAGTCCCTTCCTTGATATCTCCCTCCAATCTTCTTCGAATTCCTTCTTTCTTCCATCACGAGCCAACACTAGTATGCGGATAAAAACGACATTTATCGGAAATAGACTGTTTATGATTTATTGTCGATCAATAAGTCATCCGTGCATCATCAATAGATAACAGTCGACCGTTACAATCAGGTCAGGCAAACTATTGACAGTAGAAAACTGGAGGAAACTAGATTGATTCAGTGGGAACCTCAATAGGGCAGTAAAGTAGGCTGTGGCGCGGAAGGATAGGGCTCTAATTTGGGTTCATTCTTATGGGTAATAGCACGCACATGATTTTAAAACTGTCATAACTTCCAAACTACTAACAATACGGCCAAACCAGTTAGTCTACAATGTTCAGTAAACTGTTATCTTTAAGATGAGACACATGCATTGTATCAAACGTCTGCTTAATTCAAACAAATGGATGATGAAAAACATGTTGTTGAAAAATCGAGGTATTTTCATTATATTTCTCCAAACATATTGAAGGAAGAAAATCCAAGAAACAAATATTTCATTCGATTTTGATCAACTTTTTTTTTTCTCATGCGCGTTCCTCATCCATTCTTGAACATGATCACGGAGAAAAAGAAGAACACATATCGAATGCGATTGGAACTGAAGTCCCTTATCAATCGTCACTTCCTAGACAGGTATTTTACTCCATCACACGACGATCACAGAATCAGAAGGAACACAAACCTTACGTTTACTCTGCATGATTGCGAAACTGGGTGACGATGGACTGTGACAGCACTTACATCCACTAGAAGAGGTCATTTAGGCCCAGTATTACCAAGTCCAGTTAGTATCCATCAGGACCCTCACCTAATAAATGTCGTGCTAGTGCTAGCTAGCTCCACGAGGCTAGGACTTTGATTGGTTAATATTCACTAAAAAAGCTAACAACAATGACAAAATATCATGAAAACAAATTCACGGTCTCTTGGACTGAATAATTCCATCATATTTCCTAGCTCACCTCAAGAGCAGTACCAGCGTTTTGTGCTAACAACAATGGAAATACACAAAGACCAGACATGTTGCCATGACAGGTAGCACTCCCAGTGAACATTGACCAATCAAAGTCCTAGCCTCGTGGAGCTAGCCAGCAGTAGCACGAAATGTATTAGGTAAGGGTCCTGCGAGTTGGTGAAAATAGATATCACAGGTAACCATGGTGATAACAAGTTTGAACTGTCAGATAAAGGCTAGCTAGACTTGGTAATACCGGGCCTTACTGTAATAACGAACACAAATATCACCCTCATATTGGTACAACTGTGGTTTTTCCTAGATATTGAAATTTCTAGGCAGTAAATTCAATTGTATCTTTGTTGCTTGGAGGACAACACGACCCGGAAACTAGATTTCAGCGAGAATTGTCAGAACCAGTTTCAATTCCATCGAATCGAGATACAACTAGAAATATCATCTCAATTCGAGAGGTTAAAATCTTCATTCTGTCTTCCATGGATCATGAGTCATGACGTGAACATTACCGATTCTGTATGGAAACATAAACAGAATCCAGTGATTTCTACGTCACGACTCAGGAAAATGTCGGGGGTCCAGGAAGGAAAAATGAATTAATCTGACTCTTGTGAACAGGATGCTTCGTGAAGATATTTATTCCTAGTTTTCTCTGAAATTGAGCAGATGAATATTCGTATCGTTATATATATATATATATATATATATATATATATATATATATAATATATATATATATATATATATATATACATATATATATATATATATTTATATATATATATATATATATACATATATATATATATATGTTCATATATATATATTTATATATATATATATATATATATATGTATATATATATATATATATATTTATATATATATATATATATATATATATATATATATATATATATATATATATATATATATATATATATGAACATATATATATATATATATATATATATATATATATATATATATATATATATATATATATATATATATATGTATATTTATATATATTTATATATATATGTTTATATATACATATTCATATATATATATATATATATAAATATATAAATATATATATATATATATATATATATATATATATATATATATATATATATATATATATATATATATATATATATATATATATATATATATATATATATATAAATATATATAAATATATATATATATATATATATATATATATATATATATATATATATATATATATATAAATATAGGCCTATATATGAATATAATCATGAAGTTCCATTCCGATACGTTCATTTCCACACGACTATCACGTGATTAGTGGGCCACTTCCCTGGTGGCAATGTTCCGAACCCAGCAATGACTGGATCACATAGCATGCCGTAATCACCCCGTCAAGTGATAACCAATCACATTCCGCGGTGTGACCATCAGGCTGTTACTGCTGGCGGGGTGCTCCCGAGCCCATTGTTACCGACCCTGTTATGACCCTGTCAAGTGATAACCAATGACTTTCCGCGGTGTGACCATCAGGCTGTTACTGCTGGCGGGGCGCCCCGAGCCCATTGTTACCGATTCTGTTATGAAGCGCCATCATAACGTTGTTATAGTCAGGCATGCGCTATTTCCCAATATCGAGCCCAGTGGATGTGTTGGCATCCAGCAAATACCGGTACCAAGATGCATTGAGGGTTGCGTTGGTCCGCCGCAAGATGCATTGAGGGTTGCGTTGGTCCGCCGGCTGGAGATGATGTCCTCGCCCTCCCCCCCTCCATGTTGAAAATATGTACCAATTCACCGGACACGTTTGAAGAACCATTGGCCGTGCGTAGATAAGTGGTGATAGAAGTAATTTAATTCACTCAAGGACGTCGGCTCAGCTATTAACAACACAGTCATCAAGTTTGTCAGCCTTTGATTCAACACTAGACAGAGCAAAGATCAAGAATTTGAAGCTTGTTAATAGAAAGAGTTGTGGCGCGATGTTGAAATGATGGTTCCTCAAGGAAGGGCGATGGTGGCGCTGCGGGTGGTTATCGAATAAAATATTCTCATGAAACGGCCACGGCTGCTCAGAAGATGAGAGAGATTAGTAGTTATCTGCAACTAGATCTTCACCAGAATATCATCTCATGCTAACTCAGAGTTACAATCTGATAGGATTTCGAAAAATATAATTTCGGTGTATTGCAAAACATAATTTGGTTATTTATTAGCAGAAATTGTGATTACACATGTAACTATAAGCTTGACGGCAAGTCACGCCATCTGGGAGGCAGTGATTTGACTGCTGCTGCCCTCGAGTGGTCATATTATGAAACAATACATAGGGACAAGGTCGTACACGCTTGTTATTACAGCCTGTACTGGCACAAAGGTCTTCAAATTTCAGCAAGTTATCTGTATTATATTATCCCAACAAGTAGTAGTAGTAGTAGTAGTAGTAGTAGTAGTAGTAGTAGTAGTAGTAGTAGTAGTAGTAGTAGTAGTAATATTTATTCCTTCAAGGCTCAATTTTACGAAACTGGATCAGGCAATTGTCAACAATGATTAACATTGTTATCACCATCGGTTACATATGTTTTTTACGTACCTTAAATTGATAGTTAGTAGATTGGCACCCTAACTAAAAACTAGGTAAAACCGGGCCTAACCCGCTTTCGAGAAATTCGGTACACAATTTGCATATCCTACAATATAACTCATTGATAGCATTACAATTGAGTTTGGCGGTGAGCCATCATTCATTATTCATCAACAAATTAGTAATTATATTATATGAAACAAATAATGATACATTACAAGATTTTAGATTGATCGATACGGAATTGAGATAAATCAATAGAACTCGTATATGTAGACACTCTGATACATAGATATAGATAGCCAGATATGATATAGATAATCAGTTGAATAATATTTGAAAAAACGAATTACCGAATATGTCAATACACAGACAAGTGAAGTTAATAAGTAATATGAATTCACTGAAATCCAGCATCAACAAACTCTTGCACAATTTTATTTTTAAAATTACATCGGAACTTGATACAAAATCATTGTTCCCCAATTAAGGCTAAGGATGGAAGATAGGATCGTTCGGACGGGGCACCACAGGGGCGATCTTACCACCCCATTTTGATTATTCAAAACCAATGAACTTCTACATCAGAACTGCGCTGTCTGTAACCATAATTTTTCGCCGTAGATTAAAGTCTTTCAGTATAAACACACGAATGTTGATATCTTCCACTTTGAACCAAGTCTCTTGGGCAATGATCACTTCTTTCCATTGACAGCAGATGTGAAGTTTATCATAATACACAATCGACAAATTGAATTAGTGATAGGTCTATAATGTTAAAATTAGGCCCATCACTCTATACTAATTAATAGTCGTGGCCAATTAGTACTTCATCCAAGCATTTGCTTGGGAAATATAAACTATCAAATATGAAATATAATTCTACCTCTAACTATTGAACGATTCATTCAATTCCTCGAACAGCACCGCACAACCGACATATGTTATTCTGTGCAAGAGTTTGTTGATCCTAAATTCCAGTTAATCCATATCACTTATTCATTTCACTCTTCCATGTATGGATATATTCAATTATTTTTCATTCAACTGACCATTCATATTATGTAGCTATCTATATCTATGTACTGAAGTGCTATATCCATTGAGAGTAATCAGAATAATATAAATTTCATAGATTCAATTCAATTCCATATCAATCAATGTGGAATATTCAAATGTATCATTGTTCTATATGCTATATAATTACTAATTCGTTAATAAATCATAAATAATGGCTCACAGCCAAACTCAATTGTAATGCTATTTATAAGTTATATTGTGAAATATTTGAATTGGATACCGATTTCCTCGAAAGAGGGTTGGAGGAAGGAACACCACTATACTACTTTTTCATATTGGCTTTTAACGATGCACTATATTGATGGCTACGATATATTGGCGTCGGTGGATGATGAATGAGATGATGGGATGTTGAGATGGAAGGTTATGTTTAATTAGGTGTTTTGGATGGTGGGAAGGAGTCGGTCGTGGCCTGTTGTTAAGGAACCATCCCAGTATCAACCTGAACGACAGAGGGAAACCACGAAAAACCCCTGATGGTCGACCATGGTGAGAATCGAGCCCCCATCTCCCTAATGACGGTTCAATGAGTTACCACTCGGCCACGCGTCTCGGTACTACCACTGAAACTACCACCAAACTACTACTACTACTACTACTACTCCTACTACTACTACTGGTACATAACACCAAGTACATCAATCCAGTGTATAATTCACTAATGTATGCGGCATAGAAGTTGACTCTTCAGTTTTTCAGTTCAATTGGAGAAAAAAAACCACAATTTCCTCGAACATCCCATCTCTCATTCCCAACTCTTTTTCAAACCCCTTTCTCCACGGTTATCCAGTACTCAGTCCTGATACCACCGCATGATTAACTGCCCGACACGTTTAACAGGCGTGTTACGCGTCGCCTGCTAATAACTACACGTTGATCGCCGCATGTCGCGTAACGCGGCCGTGTTAACGAGCCTTCAGCGCTAACCTAATGAGCCGGCGAGGAACAATGGAGGGGGGGGGGAGGATTGGCACTATACCGTGATGGAGGGGGAGGGGGGATGAAGAGGACCACCATTGTCTGCTGGATACCATTATTCAACACATTACAATGTCCTTTATCTCGGTGTGCTCTGAATGGATGCCAAATCGATGGGGTTTAGGGAAGGCACTGACCATGTTAGCTATACGGATGAGCTGGTCAGAACATAATATTAGACTCTGGTGTTTATCATGATATACCCTGTATGATGAATTGTAATCATCGATTGAATCCAACTGAGAACATGAATTAGGGTGAGTATTAGGATTATTAGAAGCCAGAAGGGAAAAAGGAAGGGAGATTTGCAGAGAAGACAGGTGAGAAGATATGGAGATCGGGAAATATAATGGAGATGAGGAGGCGGCAGAACATGATAATATATATATATATATATATATATATATATATATATATATATATATATATGTATATATATATATATATATATATATATATATATATATTATATATATATATATATATATATATATATATATATATATATATATATATATATACATATATATTTATATATATATATATATATATATATATATATATATATATATATATATATATATATATATATATATATATATATATATATATATATATATATATATATATATATATATATATATATATATATATATTATGTATATATGCTTCAAGGATGCATGCGATTGAGTTTTGTAATGATTTTGAGTACACAAATTGAGAAGATATAACGAGTATTACGTTCAGAAGAAGTCTGTAAGCTGATCAGCAACGTTGTCTCCTAACTAGCACTGAGTCAAGGTTGACGAGACTGACCTCAGCGGTCCATGCAGCAATCAATGTGCTCATTCCTCTGGCCCGTATTCACGCACGGACTGGCAATAATATCGTTTGTGAAAAATACGATATCGAGATCATTTTATTTCTTATTTTTATCTATTCATTCAATATAATGCTTAGTTCAGAACAACTTGTTCAGACATACAATTGAATCAATCACATGAAAAATAACAATGATAATAATAATATAATAATAATAATGAATTGAAGCAAGACCCAGCCGAAGCCTGTGTGTGGGAAAGGAGGATAATGAATTGACCAGAATGAAAATATTCAAGAGCCGGAGAATTACAAAAATAAATAATCAAAATGGTAGAAATGACGAAAACAGATGTAAACAACAACAATGATATATAAATGTGATGCGGTTATTCAAACAGTTGATTCAAGTTGATTCAAGATGACACAAGATAATGACATATAATAATAACATGAATCTAGATGTCATCATTGGTACGAATGCAATCGAAAGTATTGCACACTCACCCTCCTTGTTATTCTCATTCTTGTCAACATACAACAACATTCGCCAATATCCACAATTGATCGAATATAATCCGAGGACATGCTATCTCAAATCATGGGCTTTATGACCCCACCATCTTCTGTATCCACCGAAATATGTTGTGCCCTGGACCCTTACCTAATAAACCACTCGAAATAACGTGCTAGTGCTAGCTAGCTCCAAGTGGCCAGGACTTTGATTGGTTAATGTTCACTAAAAAAGCTACCAACAATGACAAAATATTGGAAAAACAAATCCACGGTCTCTTGGACTGAATAAGTTCATCACATTTCGAAGCCCACCTCATAAGCAGGGCTAGGATTTTGTGCTAACAACAATGGAAATACACAAAGACCAGACAGTTGCCATGGCAAGTAGCTCTCCTAGTCAACAAGAAACAATTAAAGTCCTAGCCTCTTTGAGCTAGCTAGCACTAGCACCGAATTTATTATGTGTGGGTCCAGGTATTTATTCCCATGTCGTGTAAATATTGGGTTCGTTAACTCATCATTGGTAATGTCGAGTAGCGAAGGGAAATACTTTGACGTCACTACCCGGAAGATTGTCTACATTCGTGCATGGCACTAGTCTCACACATTTCGAGAATAAGTATAGGGGCGCTGAGTAGGGTCCTGGCCTGTCACATTCCTTGTGATCCAGTCACGTGCCAGAACCGTTGCCCATGAACCACTTGTTAGGGCTAGCTAACTCCAGAGACTCTGATTGGTCAATGTTCAATAGGAAAGCCAACAACAATGACAATATATCATGAAAACCATTTCCCGGTCTCTTATACTATGAGTTATCCATCACATTTGGAAGCCCTCCTCATAAGCAGGGCTATGATTTTGTGCTGACTGCAACAGTGGAGATACACAGAGACCAGGCACGTTGTCATGACAGGTAGCTCTTCTAGTGAACATGGCAATCCAAGTTCCTCCTCTTGGAGCTAGCTGGCACTAGCACGAAAGGTATTAGGTGATTGTATGAGCGAAGCGAAGACTCAATTTCGCAATACTAAAAAAAAAGTGACTGTTTTTTTTTTCGCTCCACGGGTCAAATAAAAATTCAAAATTGATCGAAACGGCATGAACGAGTGTAATCATATAATTCGATACTGTGAGGTTTTGAGGCGCAATCGGTTAAGCCACTTCCAAGAAAACTCATTTTGAAGTTTTCAAAAATCCCATGAGAATAACCCGGAGGAAAATCTTCGTAAAATAATTTTCATCCGAGACATTTCAAACTCTCAGATAATTTTAATATCATAATAATACACATTATTTCGAACTTTTACTCGAATTGGATCAGCCGTTTTTATGTAAAAAAATATGAAATGTAATTTTTGTGAATCATCACTCAAAGCTATTAGGATACCAATTGAATCCAAGCCACAGGTGTCACCTCTTGACTGTGAACAATTGCAACAAGGCCTCCTTCATTATCATAGAAATCAATAATGAAAAATAAGATGGCGGTGAAGTAATGGTTTGGATCTCAAGGTGTATATAAATATATATATATATATATATATATATATATATATATATATATATATATATATATATATATATATATATATATATATATATGTATATAAATATATATATATATATATATATATATATATATATATATATATATATATATATATATATATATATATATATATTTATATATATATATATATATATATATATATATATATATATATATATATATATATATATATATATATATATAATAACCAATCCAAAGATAAGGTGATATGTTCCAGCTCATCCATCAACGCGGCAACACATAACGCGTTTGCCTAGTGATAAAAAAAAATAGGCTGTGATACCAATGCGAGGTTTTAGAACCAAGCTCTGAACGTTCTCAGCCCGCCAATGTCAATGTTCAGTCAATTCACACTGCAGCATTGGAAGGCTAACATTCCAACGGTGGCATTGCAATGTCACCATTGGAAGGCTGTGATTCCAATGCGAGGTTTCAGAACCAAGCTCTGAACGTTCTCAGCCCGCCAATGTCAATGTTCAGTCAATTCACACTGCAGCATTGGAAGGCTAACATTCCAACGGTGGCATTGCAATGTCACCATTGGAAGGCTGTGATTCCAATGCGAGGTTTCAGAACCAAGCTCTGAACGTTCTCAGCCAGCCAATGTCAATGTTCAGTCAATTCACACTGCAGCATTGGAAGGCTAACATTCCAACGGTGGCATTGCAATGTCACCATTGGAAGGCTGTGATTCCAATGCGAGGTTTCAGAACCAAGCTCTGAACGTTCTCAGCCCTCCAATGTCAATGTTTAGTCAATTCACACTGCAGCATTGGAAGGTTAACATCCCAACGGTGGCATTGCAATGTCACCATTGGAAGGCTGTGATTCCAATGCCAGGTTTCAGAATCAAGCTCTGAACGTTCTCAGCCCGCCAATGTTATTGTTTAGTCAATTCACACTGCAGCATTGGAAGGTTAACATTCCAACGGTGGCATTGCAATGTCACCATTGGAAGGCTGTGATTCCAATGCGAGGTTTCAGAACCAAGCTCTGAACGTTCTCAGCCCTCCAATGTCAATGTTTAGTCAATTCACACTGCAGCATTGGAAGGTTAACATTCCAACGGTGGCATTGCAATGTCACCATTGGAAGGCTGTGATTCCAATGCGAGGTTTCAGAATCAAGCTCTGAACGTTCTCAGCCCGCCAATGTTATTGTTTAGTCAATTCACACTGCAGCATTGGAAGGTTAACATTCCAACGGTGGCATTGCAATGTCACCATTGGAAGGCTGTGATTCCAATGCGAGGTTTCAGAACCAAGCTCTGAACGTTCTCAGCCCTCCAATGTTATTGTTTAGTCAATTCACACTGCAGCATTGGAAGGTTAACATTCCAACGGTGGCATTGCAATGTCACCATTGGAAGGCTGTGATTCCAATGCGAGGTTTCAGAATCAAGCTCTGAACGTTCTCAGCCCTCCAATGTTATTGTTTAGTCAATTCACACTGCAGCATTGGAAGGTTAACATTCCAACGGTGGCATTGCAATGTCACCATTGGAAGGCTGTGATTCCAATGCGAGGTTTCAGAACCAAGCTCTGAACGTTCTCAGCCCTCCAATGTCAATGTTTAGTCAATTCACACTGCAGCATTGGAAGGTTAACATTCCAACGGTGGCATTGCAATGTCACCATTGGAAGGCTGTGATTCCAATGCGAGGTTTCAGAATCAAGCTCTGAACGTTCTCAGCCCGCCAATGTCAATGTTTAGTCAATTCACACTGCAGCATTGTAAGCTCAACATTCCAACGTTGGCATTGCAATGCCTCGTGTGAACTAGCCATAGGGTTCTGGAGATCAACAATCAGTGCTACCACCACAGAGTCTTGAGGATACGTCACGTGTCCTCGAGGGAAGAGAGTCGACACCAACATAACAACAAACAACCCTTATATCTGTATAGCTCTGGTTCTTCTGGGGTGATGCACTGTTGCATGGCTCAGTTCACGATGAACATACAATCAGTGCTACCACGACAGAGCCTTGAGGATTCGTCACGTGTCCTCGAGGGAAGAGAGTCGACACCAACTTAACAACAAACAATCCTCATATCTGCACAGCCCTGGTTCTTCTGGGGTGATACACTGTTGCATGGCTCAGTTCACGTACAGTCGCATCTTCACCGAGCGTCGAATCCTTGAGATCGCAGAGAGATTATATTATAATCACCAGAGGATATTGAGGACCACGCAATATTTCCTCGGTACACGTGATTCGTTGCCCGTGAACACAAGTTTATGAATATCGGTTTGAATCTGAGAAAAGAGAGAGAAAATTCAATAGGAAATCTTTCGACAAAATATCACATTTCTTCATATTATATTATTTGATATCACATATTTCACCATATTTCATTGGATGAGCGTAGCGAAGACTCAATTTCACTGTACTTGAAAAATCGAATGTGTTTTTTTTCTGTTTTTTTTGTTCACGCTCTACAGGTCGAACAGAAATTCGGATTATGATGAAACTTGGCACACACATGAACCCCTATCTGACTTGATGCTGTATAGTTTTGAGGCAAAATCGGTTCAACAATTCTTGAGATAAATCATTTTTAAGTTTTCAAAAAACCAATATGAATAAGCCAGGCGGAAAAAATGACAAAGTTAATGTTCTCCGAAATTTTTCAAATTTCCACAGAACTTGAACAACATGATAATTCACATTCTTACGGACTTTTACAATAATCGGATGTGACGTTTCAGAGTAATAATAAAAAAATGCGGTTTATATTTATTTAATTACTTCATTTTTTTTATTCGCTCATCCATCAACGCGGAAACACATGACGCGTTTTCCTAGTTATTAATGAATTGGGTTTTGACGACGCACTGTAATGATGACTGAGATTCATTGGCGTCGGATGAATGATCAATGAGATGATGGGATGATGAGATTAAGGTTTTATGGGTCATGGGAAGGATAGTGGAAAGGAAGCGGTCATGGCCCATATTTGAATGAGCGAAGCGAAGACTCAATTTCACCATACCCGAAAAAAAGTGCCTTTTTGTTCGTGCTCCACAGGTCAAACGAAAATTCATAATCAGTTGAAACTTGGCACACACAAGTGTCCCTATTTAATCCAATACTGTTCAGTTCTGAGGCGCAATCGGCTGAACCACTTATGAAAAAACTACTTTCAAAATTTTCAAAAATCCGATGAGAATAACCCAGAGGAAAAATTGCGTCCAAAATATTTCCTTTGAAAAAAATCAAATTTCCAGTGAATTTGAATAATATAATTATACACCTTATTCCAAACATTCAGTTCGATCAAATCAGCCTTTTCGATGTGAAAAAATATACGATCCACTTTTTTCTAATCACTCAAAGCTATCAAGGAACCATTTAAATCGATCAACAGGTGTGCAAACGATTGAAACAGCTGGAGCCCTCTTCAATATTATGGAAAATGATCAGGAAACAAGATGGCAGTGACATAATCTTTTGGACCTCAAGGTATATATATATATATATATATATATATATATATATATATATATATATATATATATATATATATATATATATATATATATATATATATATATTTATATATATATATATATATATATATATATATATATATATATATATATATATATATATATATATATATATATGTATATATATATATATATATATATATATATATATATATATATATATATATATATATATATATATATATATATATTTATATATATATGATAACCAATCCAAAGAAATAAGTTTATATATTATAGCTCATCCATCAACGCGGAAACACAAAACGCGTTTGCCTAGTTTATCATATTACAAAAACATTTCATCATATTCATCACACACAAAAACAAAAATGAAGTGGAATGAAACGAAATATCACATTACTGTGATGAGCCATTGACCTATGAGTTCGTTAGAGTTCGTTGGAGTTCGTTAGAGTTCGTTAGAGTTCGTTAGATTTGAGCAATTTCTGATATTCACTCCCCCGGTTCAGTACTCGAACTTGTTCTTCAAAATAATAGTAATCATTTTGTATTTATTTTTATTTCCATCCAATAATTGTACATCATTACAAGACATTTTTCACTCTCAAGTGTCCACAAAACCCACTGAGGGTTTAACTGTGGAATAAACTCATAATACTCTCTAGGATATGATACAATAAAATTGAATAAATATAAACACAGTACAATACAAATACTAAACAAGTAAACACGCTACAATAAAAATGAATGTAAATGAATAACAACAATTAATAATTATGTAAACAAAACACACGCAATGTTTACCTAAAACATCCACATAATAATTTGATTGATTGATTGATTTCATAATTCTATGTTTCATCATTGAATCATTTCATGGTACTTAGTAACCAATTCTTTACCTCTCGTTTTATGTTGACATATTTCTCTATTTTTTTTGTCTTTCTTGATTCCAAATAAAAGCGTTACAACGTTAAAGGGTACTCTTGTGAGGTTCCACGAAACCCTCATGGGGTTTATCTCTGGAGATATATAATAACAATTCACTCGAATATAATGTAATGAAAAAACTAAAATACCTTCCTGGTAATAAAATATAATAACAATACAATGAAGCACATTGACGAGATGAGATACACAAAGAGATTTTTAATAATAATAATTTTTTTTTTTATTATTTTTTTTTTTTAATTCTATAGACCCGCAAAGTCAAAAATTTTAACTTGTCTGCGGGTCTATTACATTTATTACACAAAAAAATACAACCAAATTCAGTTGTCTGGATGATATACAATACATATACATAGATATAACTCACACAATTCAAAATTAAATCAAATTCTACTCAATGATGAATTCCTTAATGAAATAAACAAAACA
>CAXFZR010000018.1:0-42500 GCA_964007535.1 Brachyptera risi
ATGAATCAAAGTTCCGGTTCTATTGATCAACATATAATATATCTTATATATATATATATTGATATATATATATATATATATATATATATATATATATATATATATATATATATATATATATATATATATATATATATATATATATATATATATATGTTTGATATAACATATATAATTGAATCAATATTGAATAAACACCAGATTTTCAATTCCGATGAGCCCATCACTCTTTTCATCCCATTCCATGAATCCATGTTCAGTCATCCATTGTTGATCGCTCAAATCATCTCTGATATATCCATCAAGTTCATTCATGGGCTGAATAACCGATCATTGAACAACACATACTGGAAAGAACAACGGAAGATCACATATGACCGGGTAGTATGCTAGAGCAGGGACCCAATGGACAGCTAGTATTCCAATACATAGCATGAAAACCAAAACAATTGATGAAATTATATCCATTTTGAGTTCGAAATAAAACTTTTCCAATACACGCTTAATCGTCGTGAGAGCGCTCTGGTTTACAAAGTCAGAACTACTGTCAACAAAAACAGTTCAATCAAATAACGTTTATATATCAATAGACACTTTATCTTTCTCTTCTCTCACCGAAACTCCCGCTCGTTGTCGGTTAGAGTAGAGTTCTACTTTGTCGACTGTCATGACGTATCACCATTTCATAACGCTCAGGTCGGCTACATTCATCATCCCCTCCCCCGCCCCCCCCCCCCCCCACAACCATTACTCCTGATTAAATCACCCGTCACCTGAATACAGCATTGCGCAGCACTTGAAAATAATAGAAATATGAGAAGTTGTTTATTATCATATTTAATGGGGTTAAAAACGGATACACTGTCAGTGACTTGTAATGTAGTCAAGCTCATAATTCACACTAAGTGAACTCGATGAGTAATGAGTGTTTTTTCTCTGCGGTTCCATCAACAGGTAGGTTATTAGTTGCTTTAAGAGACGTGCATGTTCGGTACTTTTACTAATGGGAAAATCAAAGTATAGAATAGAAAAAGACACCGGTTCACAAGTAATAAATTCATGCTTATGTTGAGTACATCACACTCCTTCGATGATAATTGTCAAATGTCCAATTTCCTCCACACTCACAGTTTATTATACTAGGAAAACGCGGGATGCGCGTTGTGAGATGAGCTTAGTAGTATGGCAATCTAGAATGAAAAATAACTTGTCAGCTCAATTTACATCTACAAACCTTGACTTACTTCAAACGTTCAAAAACCTCACCTGTAACTTGTTGATATTTATGGTAACCTGCAACCTGTCGCATGAACACTTTGCAAAACCAATTGATTCAAATATTCAATAAAATGTACACGTTTATTGCGTTTTCTTCATTATTTCTCATTCGATTGTTGTAAAAATCTCTGAAAAGGTGTATAATAGTATTTTTCAAATTCTGTGAGAATTTGAGAGCTTTTGAAAAATTCTTGTTTTTCAAGTATTTTTTCTCCGGGTTATTCGTATGAAGATTTTCCAAACTTTCCGATTATTTTTCGGAAAAACCTTCCGATCGATTCCTCTGAATAACAATCCCAACCTATTCTGGTATGACACCAACGTTCAGAAAAAGTTTCAAGTTGATTGATTCATTTCTCTGACCTGTATGCCGCGTACATAATCACACTAGTCAAACGCGAAATATGAGTTGTAAGATGAGCGAGATATCTGAATGAGGTATAAAAGTCATTGAAGTAGTTCTACCCTTGCTACTTTATCGACTCTGGTATTCTACACACCTTGATATCTGAATAAGCTATTAAAGTCGTTCAAGTAGTTCTACTCTTGCCACTTCATTGACTCTGGTATTCTACACACCTTGACGCATATAAAAAATACTTCATTGTTGGTCAACTCTTGAATCTAGAAAGCAGTGAATCTTGACAACCTAATTCTGTCACAATTTTTATGATATATTTTATGAATATTAGCAGTCATTTTATTTTTTTTTCTTTAAAACGACTGATCAGAATTGCTTAAAAAATCGTAATAATGTGTAAAATCCATGTATACACATTTAGAAAAAATTTCATCCCATTTGGAGAGATTTTATTTTTCAACATTTTCCGCCCAGCCAAATCTTATGGGGTTTTTAGAAACTTTGAGATGATGATTCTCAAAATTGGTCGGACCGATTCATCCCAAAAACTATACAGTTCTAAGTTGGATGAGTTTGCGTGTACAAAAAAAAGTTTCATGTTGATCAGTCAACCCTTGCGACCTGTGGAGTGCTTACAAACAAACAAAAAAACAAAAAAAAACACACAGACAAAGCCCTATAAGAGTGGGATGGAGACTTCGCTACGCTCATCAAAAAAAAAAAAAAAACATAAAAACGAAGCCCATTTTTTTTCAGGATGTGAAATGGAAAGCTTCGCTACGCTCATCTAAAAATTATCTGGATTTAAATTCAATTCAAGACTATTTCAAAAAATGTACACCATTTTTCTTAAGTGTAATTGTATAAACATCGAAGAAGAGAGCTGTGTCAAATAAGAAGCACGTGGTTAAAAGTGCTGTCAAACTCGTTCACAGCCTCCTATTGGCTACTACCCTAGCCTCGTATCAAGGTCCGCCATACTTTCTATCACATATTCAAGAGGGCGGGGCTAAATTGAGGAGATACATTTTCTCACGTCATTCTCAAGAATACTGAATCTGGTGAAAAGTGAGATGAGATGGAATATGAGATAATTTTCTCACTTATTTTCCTCACATCTCATTTATCTAAGGAATAGGGGGCCTGCAAAGATGTTTGAGATTCTCTTCTAATACACTGCATGTTCGGATGATTGAATCAAAGCCTCTGCTTTTGAACAACACAACAATCCCTCGACTGATTCTCATCTGGAGGACTATTGAACTTGTTCATCACGTGAGACTCACCACAAAGTCACTGTTCCTCAAATATAGCTGAGGATATGTCAGGTAGGATCGTTCGGACGGGACAACACGAGTGATGTCACCAGTGTTTTCACTATCAGAAAATTGATGAGCCAAGGTGACTCCAGTCTTCATAGTGCTCACAGCTCCCACCAGGGTGATTGCAGATATTTGAATGATACAAATCGAACATTGCAGGGTGAAAAATAGACAAATTACCTGAGTTTTGTGAAAATAAAGGTGGGAATATTATTTGAATGTAACAGTAACACTTGATATGTTTGTCACCAAGTCTCTCCGCAGCGTACCAGTACTGTTACATACAAACTAGGCAAACGCGTTATGTGTTGCCGCGTTGATGGATGAGCTGGAACATATAAACTTATCTTTGGATTGGTTATTATATATATATATATATATATATATATATATATATATATACCTTGAGATCCAAACCATTACTTCACTGCCATCTTATTTTTCATTATCAATTTCTATGATGATGAAGAAGGCTTTGTTTTAATCGTTCACAATTGAGTGGTGTCACCTGTAGCTTGTATTCAATAGGTATCTTAATAGCTTTGAATGATTTATAAAAATTACATCATATATTCTTTTACATCGAAACGGCTGATCCGATTTGTATCGAAGTTCGGAATAATGTGTATCATTATTAGATTCAAATTTCCTGAGAATTTGAATTCTCTCGAATGATATATTTTTCCTGAATTTTTTTCTCCGGGTTATTCTTATGAGATTTTTGAAAACTTTGAAATGAGTTGTCTCAGAAGTGGTTCAACCGATCGCGCCTCAAAACTATACAGTATCGAATAAATAAGGATACTTGTGTGTTCCAAGTTTCAACTGATTCTGAATTTTTTTCTGACCTGTGGAGCGCGAAAAACAAAATAAAAAAAAGAACAGGACTTTTTTTCGGGTATGGTGAAATTGAGTCTTCGCTTCGCTAATCCAATAACACATAATTCACTGTGAATGTTCATAATGGAAAGTTTTTCTGCATATCAGTATCATTTCAGAATATGTTCAGAACATTTTCCAGGAAAATTGGTCTGACGGGTTTTCTGAAAAAGAATCGAAAAACTAGAAAATCCTAATGTGATAATAATATTCGATGACAAAGAATTTTTCAGAAGTTCTCAAATTGATATGAAAAACCATTATGCACATTTCCAGGGATTTTTAGAGAAAAAACTGGTCAATGAATAACGGAGAAAACGCATTTGAGACGCATTTTCAGGTCAATCAAAGCCATCACGTGAAAGCAATCAAATCTATAAAAACAGGGGTCACCAATCCATTCAGAACGATCAACGTGATGACATTGATCATTTCCAATAGGGTTTAAACGCTTGAAGTGGTCCAAGGTTTGTAGATGTGGATTGGGCTGACAAATTATTTCCAATTCCAGATGTCCACACTCCCGGGCTCATCTCACAATGCCTATCCCGCGTCTTCCCAGTTCAATGAATGTTTCTTATTCCACAAAAAGGCCGACAAAAATGCTATTCGTGATTAAGAGCTAACCAGGCGGCAGCACTGTCGGAGTGGGCGTCCGGAGGCAGTTAGGCCTAGATGGCATGTTGTTGTATGCTTACACACATTAGATTCGTGATTAATATTGTAATTTTAATAGTTGATAACTTTAGTAATTTCAATTTTGTATTTAATATTGTGAGTAAACATGAATTAATGTATATATAATTTGAAAGTATCTGCCTCCATCCGGTTCACTGAAACGTCACTGAAACGTCACTAATACGTCACTAAAACGTCACTTAAACGTCACTAAAACGTCACTAAAACGTCACTTGAACGTCACTAAAACGTCACTGAAACGTCACTAAAACGTCACTAATACGTCACTAAAACGTCACTTAAACGTCACTAAAACGTCACTTGAACGTCACTAAAACGTCACTGAAACGTCACTTGAACGTCACTAAAACGTCACTGAAACGTCACTAAAACGTCACTAATACGTCACTAAAACGTCACTTAAACGTCACTAAAACGTCACTTAAACGTCACTAATACGTCACTAAAACGTCACTTAAACTTCACTAAAACGTCACTTAAACGTCACTAAAACGTCACTAAAATGTCACTTGAACGTCACTAGAACGTCACTGAAACGTCACTAAAACGTCACTAAAATGTCACTTAAACGTCACTAAAACGTCACTTAAACGTCACTAAAACGTCACCAGATGTCAGCCACTTTGCTTTTAATCATGGATCAGAATCATTGCTGAGATTCACGGCTTTCTAGATTCGATATTAACGAAATTAAGGCCCGGTATTACCGACTTGGGAGTAGATCCAACTGGCAGATAGAAGTTGTTATCACCATGGTTACCTGTGTTATTTGTTTTCACCAACTCTCAGATAACCGCTAACTGGACTTGGTAATACCGGGCCTGAGTATATTCTGAAGAGTCAAAGTGTGTAGAGTTCTTGATTATACTCCATATTGATGTACCGCTCATCTCACAATTAACGCATATGCTGCGTTTGCCTAGTGAAATCCAATACATTGGAACAATGACCCAGTCACACAACGCGAGTGTACGCCATCTTCAGGAGATGTCGGCAACTACACGTGGCATGAGTTACACAGCTGTACGAGCGTCAACTAGCGAGGCTTTTATTTATCGCTGGTCTGACAACATGGCAGTTCGCAGTCAACGTGGCCGTGGCTGGGTCGTGTAACGATAACAGATGGCCGTGGAAGAGTCGGCGTCGGCGTCGGCGTCGGTTTCCGCCGTGTTGGATATCAATCACTGGCAGGACGCTTGTAGCCAGCCTATTCAGGGCGATAACGGCCCGAAGAGAGATCAGTATGACGCTGAAAACATATTCTGATGAGAGGCGTATTGGAAGCACAACAATTGAAAGATGTAGATCGTCCGCCCAGGTGACGTCACAAGATACAAAAACCAATCAAGTGGACAGTGAAGCGGGAGAAATAGGGAAATAACCAATCAAGGTATCTAACATTTCCCCTGCTTCGTACAAGTCACGCCCATCTACAATGGTCAATTGACCGATGTAGACCGTCCGCCCTCGTGACGTCACAAGATATAAAAACCAATCAAGTGGTCAGTGAAGCAGGGGAAATAGGGAAATAACCAATCAAGGTATCTAAACTAGTCAAACGCGAAATATGCGTTGTAAGATGAGCGAGATATCTCAATAAGGTATAAAAGTCCTTGAAATAGTTTTACCCTTGCTACTTTATCGACTTTGGTATTCTACACACCTTGATATCTGAATAAGCTATAAAAGTCGTTAAAGAAGTTCTACTCTTGCCACTTCATTGACTCAGGTATTCTACACAACTTGACGCATATAAAAAATACTTCATTGTTGGTCAACTCTTGAATCTAGAAAGCAGTGGATCTCGACAACTTAATTCTGTCATAATTTGTATGATATATTTTATGAATATTATCAGTCATTTTATTTTTTTTTTTTTACGAAACGACTGATCAGAATTGCTTAAAGAATCGTAATAATGTGTAAAATCCATGTATACACATTAAGAGAAAATTTCATCCCATTTGGAGAGATTTTATTTTTCAACATTTTCCGCCCAGCCAAATCTTATGGTGTTTTTAGAAACTTTGAGATGATGATTCTCAAAATCGGTCCGACCGATTCATCCCAAAAACTATACAGTTCTAAGTTGGATGAGTTTGCGTGTACAAAAAAAGTTTCATGTTGATCAGTCAACCCTTGCGACCTGTGGAGTGCTTACAAAAAAAAAAAAAAAAAAAAATACACACAGACAAAGCCCTATAAGAGTGGGATGGAGACTTCGCTACGCTCATCAATTATCCCCTGCTTCGTACAAGTCACGCCCATCTACAATGGTCAATTGACCATTGTAGATCGTCCGCCCTCGTGACGTCACAAAATATGAAAACCAATCAAGTGGTCAGTGAAGCAGGGGAAATAGGGAAATAACCAATCAAGGTATCTGAAATATCCCCTGCTTCGTATAAGTCACGCCCATCTACAATGGTAAATTCTCTGGATGGCAGTGATACGTCGAGGGGTCCCCCCAGCATAACATGCAGGGTGAAAAAGTGCATATTTCAGATTCATAAAACAATATGACGTACTACTCATCATATCCACCTTCTCTTCCTGTAGATGTATTGAAGACATATTAGGAACATAATAATTGATAATTCTGATCGAAAAAAATATTAATTGAAATGTTACAATTTTTTTGTAAAACAGTGTTCACATGACAGTCTTTACATTACATGACAATGTAAACAGTGTTTGCATGACAAATTCTGACAAATGGACATATTTTCAGTGTTTACATGACAGTGTTTACATGACAGTGTTTACATTACATGACAATGTAAACAGTGTTTGCATGACAAATTCTGACAAATGGACATATTTTCAGTGTTTACATGACAGTGTTTACATGACAGTGTTTACATTACATGATAATGTAAGCAATGTTTGCATGACAAATTCTGACAAATGGACATATTTTCAGTGTTTACATGACAGTGTTTACATGACAGTGTTTACATTACATGATAATGTAAGCAATGTTTGCATGACAAATTCTGACAAATGGACATATTTTCAGTGTTCACATGACAGTGTTTACATGACAGTGTTTACATTACATGACAATGTAAACAGTGTTTGCATGACAAATTCTGACAAATGGACATATTTTCAGTGTTTACATGACAGTGTTTACATGACAGTGTTTACATTACATGATAATGTAAGCAATGTTTGCATGACAAATTCTGACAAATGGACATATTTTCAGTGTTTACATGACAGTGTTTACATGACAGTGTTTACATTACATTATAATGTGAGCAATGTTTGCATGACAAATTCTGACAAATGGACATATTTTCAGTGTTCACATGACAGTGTTTACATGACAGTGTTTACATTACATGACAATGTAAACAGTGTTTGCATGACAAATTCTGACAAATGGACATATTTTCAGTGTTTACATGACAGTGTTTACATGACAGTGTTTACATTACATGATAATGTAAGCAATGTTTGCATGACAAATTCTGACAAATGGACATATTTTCAGTGTTTACATGACAGTGTTTACATGACAGTGTTTACATTACATTATAATGTGAGCAATGTTTGCATGACAAATTCTGACAAATGGACATATTTTCAGTGTTCACATGACAGTGTTTACATGACAGTGTTTACATTACATGACAATGTAAACAGTGTTTGCATGACAAATTCTGACAAATGGACATATTTTCAGTGTTTACATGACAGTGTTTACATGACAGTGTTTACATTACATGACAATGTAAACAGTGTTTGCATGACAAATTCTGACAAATGGACATATTTTCAGTGTTTACATGACAGTGTTTACATGACAGTGTTTACATTACATGATAATGTAAGCAATGTTTGCATGACAAATTCTGACAAATGGACATATTTTCAGTGTTTACATGACAGTGTTTACATGACAGTGTTTACATTACATGATAATGTAAGCAATGTTTGCATGACAAATTCTGACAAATGGACATATTTTCAGTGTTCACATGACAGTGTTTACATGACAGTGTTTACATTACATGACAATGTAAACAGTGTTTGCATGACAAATTCTGACAAATGGACATTGTTAACGCCGGTCTTTTGAGACCAGCTAGCTCGTTTTCCCTAGTTTGTCATTTGAACATGAAATCATTCGATCACGTTATGGAATGTTGTTTACATTGCAAACCGTGTTTCTAGTCGACCTTCCTTTCTCATTGCTGGTTGGCTGGTGGGTTGTCACGCGATGTGCTGCATCCAATCACAGCTCGCCATTCTCGCGTTGCCTGAACCCGTCAGGCCTCGCAGCTCAGTTCTCTTCCATTCTCGATTCATATCGGACGTCTCTTAGTCGCTCGTCAAGTGGGTGAATTCGGTCATATTCTCGACCAGCTCTTGTTGTGTGAGCATCTCCCGTCCTTCTCTACTTTGTTAGAGTTCGGACGTACTGTACATTATTTCGCATGTACGCAGTTGTTTCTTTTCTATTTTTCGTTTTTCTTGAGTCGTTAATAGGACCTCTTTCCATACTTTCTTGTTTCTAATTCTTCACATTTGTTTTGGTCTTTATCATTCACGAAGTTGGTTGTTTTGTTTTCTCTCAAGCTTTTGTTTCTTGTTTATTCGAATGGTGTGCGGGGATACCACTCAGGTTTGATCTATTTTGTTTCGCTTTCTATTTATTCTTTGATTTGGTCAATAACAACGTCAAGTCGACGTAGACCAAATACGTATCGTTTTGGGGTGAGGCATAATCCGAGTTTGGATTATGCTCGCCTGATTATTAATGCCAAGTCGGCATCCGAATACAGTCCACTGGTCTTTCATCGCCATCTCTAAGATCGGCGGTAACATTTTGGTCCCTGTGAGCCAAAGATTATTTTTGGTTCCAATTTCTCGTCATTCGTGAGGCGGAATCCATTTGTGAATTCCATTCTTTTCACCACGCGGAGTCCATCTCCGGATTTCAATTGCTTTTACTTGTTGGAATCCATTTGTGGATTCCTTTCTTTGCACCACGCGGAGTCCACCTCCGGATTCCACAGTCATTCGTGGCAGCACCCGAGATCAGGCATCGCATGGGTGACTTCTTTGTCCTCCGCACTGAATCGGCTTCCACATAATTGGGTTTCCACGGTGCAATAATTTATTCTGTTTGTTTGCGAGTTATTATCAACAATTGATTCAACTTGTTTTATAGACATTCAATTCTTGAATTTTGCATTGTTCTTTTTCTGTGCATTTCGGCCGTATTTCTCCGTGATATTTCATATCATTAGTTTTTGGTCCTTGTTCTTGTTTCGTGTTTTTGCAATCTGTGGTTATTCATTCGCTACAATGGCGTCTAAAATCTCGAAACAACAAGCAGTGCTCACGGCAAAGCGAGAGCGGATATTCGCTTCATTACAACGCTCCTACGATGCTTTCAAAACGCTTGATAGTGCCAAAGCTCCGTTGTACAAACCTCGCTACGACAAACTTGACGTTTTGGAAGCCAACTTTGAGGAAGTTCAGAAAGAAATAATATCTTTGAACGCTCAGCTTGACGAAGGCGACGATGCCTTACCGGTCGACGCTGTTGAAGCCAGCTTCGAGGAAATGTTGTACGCGACTCGTGGGCTGTATCTCGCCGCCGTTGCCGCGACGACGCCTACTCCGCCTCCGCCGCCAAATCAAAATGGTTTTCAAGCCATCTCATTGCCGACAATTGCGTTGCCGGCATTCTCTGGTGATATTACTCGATGGACGGAATACTATTCGCTATTTAAATCTCTCGTCGACGAGAACAACGACCTGAATCAAGTTCAGAAATTCCACTATTTGAGGACCACTCTCAAAGACAACGCCTTGTCTGTCGTCTCCGGGTTTCCGATTACGGAAGCCAATTATTCTGTGGCATTGGATGCTCTTGTCAGTCGGTATCATAACCCTCGGTTGTTAGCCACCACGTATGTTCAACAGGTTTTAGAATTTACGCCTCTCAAAACCAATTCACATTCTGGGCTGCAATCATTTCTGAAAGTTCACAAAACTTCGATTGAAGCGTTGAAAGCTCTGAATATCGAAGATTTGTCAGATTTTCTGCTTTTCACGTTAGCACTGACAAATCTCGACACATCAACGCGCAAGGCTTTCGAACAGAAACATTCTTCGCACAGCACTCCTAGCTACGCGTCGTTGATCAAATTCATTGAAGAGCAGTCCAGGACGATGGAATTGTGTGGTCTCGACAAACAAGCAGCTAGCTCTTCAAAAGCTATTCCTCCTTCCACAAAGCGAATCAATTCGTTGTTAGTTGCGAATCCTCCGCCCGTCAGCTTTAAATCTCGCGAGCAGAGCAAATCAGCAAGCTCGACCACGAAACAATCTTCGTGTCCAGTCTGCAAAGGGGAGCATACTCTATACTCGTGTTCCGTATTTCGGCAACAGTCCGTTGACGACAAATACAACACGTTACGTCGCCTACAACGCTGCTTCAACTGCATGGGCGCTCATCTCAGACCGCAATGCACCTCTAAGAGTGTTTGCGGTACTTGTCACAGTAACAAACATCATTCGCTGTTACACACCGCACGAATCAACCCCTTGACTCGTGACACAATAGCAACCGAAGTCTCTTCTCATCCGGAGACCACCTCGCCTCATCCTCAAACTCTCGCTTGTCAAGTCAAGACAAGCAAGCCAGTGCTACCCACAGCTCTGTTGGGCACTGTTCGCGCCTTGATCCGCGACTCTCACGGTCAACTGCAACCTATCCGTGCGGTTATCGACTGTGGTTCACAAATCTCTGTTCTCACTCACTCGTTCCTTCAGAAGCTAGGATTGAAAATCAATCCTTGTCATTCCGAACTCTCTGGTATTGGTCACGTTAGTGCTCGGGTAATCGGGACTGTTCAATGCAGCATCGCTTCCCGGTTCACCCCTGCAACCTCTCTCAGCGTACAAGCCTACGTTATGCCTGCGATAGCGAGTCAACTTCCAACCACCACCGTTCCGCTTGAGGTGTTTGAACGTTATCGCTGTCTCTCTCTTGCCGACGACCGCTTTCATGTGCCCGATCAGATCGACTTTTTGATCGGCGCCGATTTATACCCTGATATTCTTGAAAAATCAGGTGATATTGTGATGAGTGGCAGTCCATCTGCCATAAACACGGTCTTCGGCTGGGTGGTTTTGGGTCCTATTCGGTGTTTGGATGCCGAGTTCCAGCCTCCGCTCTCTCTGCTTGCTTGCACTGGTTCTCCATTGGATCGTACTCTTCGATTGTTTTGGGAATCGGAAGAAGTTTCACGTCCTCTTCAAGTTGATCCGGACGATGAACTTTGTGAGGAGCATTTTCTTTCTACGCACTCACGGAACCCTTCCGGACGCTATTCGGTAGCACTCCCTTTCAAGAACACATCCTCTCCTCTCGGATATAATCGTGAGGCCGCCCTCCAGAATTATTTGAGTCTGGAGCGGTGACTGAAACGCAATCCTCAGCATGATGCTGCGTATCAAGCATTCATGCAAGACTATATTCAATCGAACCACATGCAACTTGCAAGCACCTCTTCGAACTACGTGATTCCGCATCATTGTGTGCACAAGATTACCAGCTCCAGCACGAAGCTGAGAGTGGTATTTAACGCCTCTTCTCCAGATGAGAGAGGCGCCTCTTTGAATCAGCTGTTACTCAGTGGTCCCAAGCTTCAGAGCGAACTCCCGGGCGTTTTAACCCGATTTCGTTCTCATCCCATCGCAATTTGTGCTGACATTCGTCAGATGTATCGTCAGATTCTGGTCCAACCATCTGACCGCAAATATCAGCACATATTTTGGCGACCCAATGCAGACTCTCCAGTAAAAGAATATGAGCTCAACACGGTCACGTATGGGCTCGTACCGTCAGCTTTTCTTGCTCAACGAGTGCTGAAGCAGCTCGTGCACGACGAAGGGGCTCCTTTCCCCAATGCTTCGCGTGCTTTGATATCTCACATCTACGTGGATGACATCGTGTCTGGCGCAGCAGACGTCGCTCAAGCTCGCATTCTTCAATCGGAATTACAGGCTATTCTAGCTAGTGGAGGTTTCGAACTCCGAAAGTGGGCCAGTAACCTCCCAGAAGCATTGAGTGCACTTCCGGAGGATCATCTAGAGACTCCAGTCGTGTTTTCGGATGACGATCAGGGCATCAAGATCCTTGGTCTGTTCTGGGATCCCCGATCGGATGATTTCTCATTCCACACCTTACCTTTCGAAGGCGTGGTAACGAAGCGCACGGTCTTGTCGTACATTGCGCGCATTTTTGATCCTTTGGGATTCCTCACCCCGCTCGTATGCTGGATGAAGATTTTTCTTCAGCAACTTTGGTTATCGCAGGTGCAGTGGGACGACGTTTTACCACCGCTTCTTGCTCAAAGGTGGTTGGACGCGGTAGCCGAGATCTCTCTTCTCTCGAACTTCCGAGTTCCACGCGCATTTCCTGCTTCACAAGGCATACATCGACTTGTAGGCTTTTGTGATGCCTCCGAGAAGGCCTACGCTGCGATACTTTACCTTCACACAACGAATCATGCAACTTCGCATATTAGTTTGTTGCGAGCAAGGAGTAAAGTATCCCCGGTCAAACCCTTGACCATCCCTAAGCTTGAGCTCTCTGCTGCTTTGCTTCTAACGCGTGTGCTGAAAGATACTCTTCCCTCACTCAGCACTCTTGTCGTGGAGTCAGTAACCCTCTACACTGATTCGACTATTGTGCTCGCGTGGCTTGCCACCCCTCCACATCGACTGAAGACATTCGTCGCCAACCGAGTAGTGGAGATACTCGACAACTCCACTCCTACCAATTGGGCACACGTGGATTCCGAAGAAAATCCCGCTGACTGCGCTTCTCGTGGAATACTGCCTTCTCAGCTCATGGAATACCCGTTGTACCTCTCGGGTCCTCCTTTTCTCAGGAGTCCCCATGCTCTGTGGCCTATCTCTGTGCCTTCCACTGATTTATTGTCTGAATTGCCAGACATTAGGCCTTCCATGGTCACTTTGGCCACAACGGTCAAAGTAGATCCTCTCCTGGTGAATTTTCGAAAGTTTTCCACACTTCTCAAAGCACAACGGGTCTTTGGGTATGTAGTTCGATTTGCCCGTCTCTTATTGGCGAAACGATCCAAGATTCTCCCTCCTACGGGTTCTTTAAAACCTGTGGAGTTGCAAGACGCTCTTGAACTGATCATAAGAGTCACTCAAAACCACTTTTATGCAACCGAGATCAGCCAACTTGCCAAACAGGGACAGGTTTCATCCCGGATCGCTTCGCTGAAACCTTTTCTCGAACCCTCGGGCTTACTCAAGGTGGGCGGAAGACTGCGTCACTCTTCTCTTCCTGAAGAGGCTCGGTACCCAATCCTACTCCCCAAAGAAGCTCACCTCGCATCTCTCATTTGCGATGCCTTCCACCGAACATCGCTACATTCCGGCCCGAGAACGGTACAGGCGCTGATACAGCAGCGTTACTGGATCGTTTCTCTGCGCGATTTGTTGCGACAGCGTATACACCAGTGCATTACTCGCCACAAGTTTCGCGCAAAGCCTATGCAGCCTCCAATGGCAGATTTGCATTCATCCGTGTATTTTTTCTGTTCAAAGCACGCATTGGTGCTTTGCTCATTTCTTCATGTTAACTTTCTTGTTGTTCTCTCTTTTTTCATTTTTTTTTGAAAAGTCAGCGACCATTGGATAAAATGGTTGCGTTTTCTCCTCAATGAATCGCTCGGATCATGTGCGATTTCTTTGCTGTTCTCCGATCCAATTGGGAAGCAATCCAATTACTCGGTGAAAATGTTTTTGCTCACGTTGCCTATGAAGTTACAAGGCTTCTTACGAACAGTTTGCTGTTCTAATTTCATGTTCCTTATTTTCCGTATCGTTTACCTCAGCTTTAAAATGTTCATTTTGGTGGGCGGTATGTTAACGCCGGTCTTTTGAGACCAGCTAGCTCGTTTTCCCTAGTTTGTCATTTGAACATGAAATCATTCGATCACGTTATGGAATGTTGTTTACATTGCAAACCGTGTTTCTAGTCGACCTTCCTTTCTCATTGCTGGTTGGCTGGTGGGTTGTCACGCGATGTGCTGCATCCAATCACAGCTCGCCATTCTCGCGTTGCCTGAACCCGTCAGGCCTCGCAGCTCAGTTCTCTTCCATTCTCGATTCATATCGGACGTCTCTTAGTCGCTCGTCAAGTGGGTGAATTCGGTCATATTCTCGACCAGCTCTTGTTGTGTGAGCATCTCCCGTCCTTCTCTACTTTGTTAGAGTTCGGACGTACTGTACATTATTTCGCATGTACGCAGTTGTTTCTTTTCTATTTTTCGTTTTTCTTGAGTCGTTAATAGGACCTCTTTCCATACTTTCTTGTTTCTAATTCTTCACATTTGTTTTGGTCTTTATCATTTACGAAGTTGGTTGTTTTGTTTTCTCTCAAGCTTTTGTTTCTTGTTTATTCGAATGGTGTGCGGGGATACCACTCAGGTTTGATCTATTTTGTTTCGCTTTCTATTTATTCTTTGATTTGGTCAATAACAACGTCAAGTCGACGTAGACCAAATACGTATCGTTTTGGGGTGAGGCATAATCCGAGTTTGGATTAGGCTCGCCTGATTATTATTGCCAAGTCGGCATCCGAATACAGTCCACTGGTCTTTCATCGCCATCTCTAAGATCGGCGGTAACAGACATATTTTCAGTGTTTACATGACAGTGTTTACATGACAGTGTTTACATTACATGACAATGTAAACAGTGTTTGCATGACAAATTCTGACAAATGGACATATTTTCAGTGTTTACATGACAGTGTTTACATGACAGTGTTTACATTACATGATAATGTAAGCAATGTTTGCATGACAAATTCTGACAAATGGACATATTTTCAGTGTTTACATGACAGTGTTTACATGACAGTGTTTACATTACATTATAATGTGAGCAATGTTTGCATGACAAATTCTGACAAATGGACATATTTTCAGTGTTCACATGACAGTGTTTACATGACAGTGTTTACATTACATGACAATGTAAACAGTGTTTGCATGACAAATTCTGACAAATGGACATATTTTCAGTGTTTACATGACAGTGATTACATGACAGTGTTTACATTATATGATAATGTAAGCAATGTTTGCATGACAAATTCTGACAAATGGACATATTTTCAGTGTTTACATGACAGTGTTTACATGACAGTGTTTACATTACATGATAATGTAAACAATGCTTGCATGACAAATTCTGACAAATGGACATATTTTCAGTGTTTACATGACAGTGTTTACATGACATTGTTTACATTACATGACAATGTAAACAGTGTTTGCATGACAAATTCTGACAAATGGACATATTTTCAGTGTTTACATGACAGTGTTTACATGACAGTGTTTACATTACATGATTATGTAAACAATGTTTGCATGACAAATTCTGACAAATGGACATATTTTCAGTGTTTACATGACAGTGTTTACATGACAGTGTTTACATTACATGATAATGTAAGCAATGTTTGCATGACAAATTCTGACAAATGGACATATTTTCAGTGTTCACATGACAGTGTTTACATGACAGTGTTTACATGACAGTGTTTACATTACATGATAATGTAAGCAATGTTTGCATGACAAATTCTGACAAATGGACATATTTTCAGTGTTCACATGACAGTGTTTACATGACAGTGTTTACATTACATGACAATGTAAACAGTGTTTGCATGACAAATTCTGACAAATGGACATATTTTCAGTGTTTACATGACAGTGTTTACATTACATGATAATGTAAGCAATGTTTGCATGACAAATTCTGACAAATGGACATATTTTCAGTGTTTACATGACAGTGTTTACATGACAGTGTTTACATTACATGACAATGTAAACAATGTTTGCATGACAAATTCTGACAAATGGACATATTTTCAGTGTTCACATGACAGTGTTTACATGACAGTGTTTACATTACATGATAATGTAAACAATGTTTGCATGACAAATTCTGACAAATGGACATATTTTCAGTGTTTACATGACAGTGTTTACATGACAGTGTTCACATTACATGAAAATGTAAACAATGTTTGCATGACAAATTCTGACAAATGGACATATTTTCAGTGTTTACATGACAGTGTTTACATGACAGTGTTTACATGACAGTGTTTACATTACATGATAATGTAAACAATGTTTGCATGACAAATTCTGACAAATGGACATATTTTCAGTGTTTACATGACAGTGTTTGCATGACAGTGTTTACATTACATGATAATGTAAGCAATGTTTGCATGACAAATTCTGACAAATGGACATATTTTCAGTGTTCACATGACAGTGTTTACATGACAGTGTTCACATTACATGACAATGTAAACAATGTTTGCATGACAAATTCTGACAAATAGCCATATTTTCAGTGTTTACCCCCCTTGAGGGGGGGGGGAGGATGTGTCACACCTTGCTGGGTGCACACTGGTTGCTCCGCATTCAGTATCTACCGTGTGATTCCGCTAGTCTATATAACGTGTTTGAGTCCCCGCCAATAAACAACTTGAGCAACCAACCGACTACATCTTCCTGGTCTCGAACCCCGGTCCTCGGACACGACATAATAACTTATGTATCCTAAGTGATCCCATCAGATTGTGATCATTATATACTCATATTCAAACCAATATCATCACTCGAGTTCTCATGAGTTTATCTCTAGAATATTATCAACGTGTGTAAAACCAAATTCGTCCGAATTGAAATGTCATTTTGATAGTTATTTGAAAGATGAAGTTTTTCAGAATTATTTTCGAATTCATTCAATAATCTCATATTGTATAATTCGAACTATGGATCATCGAACTTCTCACGAGTTAATCATATTATTCATCAGACTTATATTTGATAGTTTTTAGTTTTCAATTCTTGATTGTCTGCACATCCCAACAGACTTGCATAGTCCATCCTATACTTTTGTCACGTGGATTTTTAATGGAGAATGAATAAACAATGCATAGTGGTGCGAGGAAACGTCCATATCAAGGTGATTGACCCTCCCCTGATTCCGTCAACTGTGCGCAGGCGCTGTGGGGAAGGTAGGGAACTGCTGAAGACGTTATTCTCAAGGCATTCTTATGGCCCGTTCAGACGAGGCACGATCGTGCCAATCCTATGTTGTCGAGCAATGAAATACCCCGTGTGAACGCGTCAAGGTCAACACTGCGTGCCTGAATCACGTCGAATGTTGGATAGACAGGAGTTCTATATGTGAATCCTATCGTGTTGGTTTACGCATGACTGACCAATAGGATAACAGTATTTTCAATTCGAGTGATCGATAATCACAACAAAGCAAGTCGATTGAATATGGCCGCCTAGACAGAATTTTCTATTGGTCCATTTATCACGTGACTGACCTTCCAGCAACGCTATGCGCGGTGTCAAACTTGTGTGTGAATGCCCCAGAGCTCGCATCGTATTGCTCGACAACATAGGATTGGCACGATCGTGCCTCGTCTGAACAGGCCATGTGAATGCCCCAGAGCTCGCATCGTATTGCTCGACAACATAGGATTGGCACGATCGTGCCTCGTCTGAACAGGCCATGTGAATGCCCCAGAGCTCGCATCGTATTGCTCGACAACATAGGATTGGCACGATCGTGCCACGTCTGAACAGGCCATGTGAATGCCCCAGAGCTCGCATTGTATTGCTCGACAACATAGGATTGGCACGATCGTGCTCCGTCTGAACAGGCCATGTGAATGCCCCAGAGCTCGCATCGTATTGCTCGACAACATAGGATTGGCACGATCGTGCTCCGTCTGAACAGGCCATGTGAATGCCCCAGAGCTCGCATTGTATTGCTCGACAACATAGGATTGGCACGATCGTGCTCCGTCTGAACAGGCCATGTGAATGCCCCAGAGCTCGCATTGTATTGCTCGACAACATAGGATTGGCACGATCGTGCTCCGTCTGAACAGGCCATTATGGCCAGCTCTGTGTACAGAACTGTCTGCATGGCTCAGTGCTACGGCGTCTGAATCTCACCGGCAGAATACACGGTTTATACACTAGGAAAACGCGGGATGCGCGTTGTGAGATGAGCTTATAAGTATGGCAATCTAGAATGAAAAATAACTTGTCAGCTCAATTTACATCTACAAACTTTGACCTACTTCAAACGTTCAAACACCTCACCTGCAACTTGTTGATATTTATAGTAACCTGCAACCTGTCGCATAAACACTTTGCAAAACCAATTGATCCAAATATTCAATTAAATGTACACGTTTATTGCGTTTTCTTCATCATTTCTCATTCGATTGTTGTGAAAATCTTTGAAAAGGTGTATAATAGTATTTTTCATATTCTGTGAGAATTTGAGAGCTTTTGAAAAATTCTTGTCAATCAAGTATTTTTTCTCCGGGTTATTCTTATGAGGATTCTCCAAGCTTTCCGATTATTTTCGGGAAAAACCTTTCGACCGATTCCTCTGAATGACAATTCCAACCTATTCTGGTATAACACCAACGTTCAGAAAAAGTTTCAAGTCGATTGATTCATTTCTCTGACCTGTATGCCGCGTACATAATTTAAAGAAAAAAAAAACATAAAAACGAAGCCCATTTTTTTCAGGGTGTGAAATGGAAAGCTTTGCTACGCTCATCTAATCACCAAGCGCCATTTCTTCTCTAATTCATGGAAATGCTTCTGGCGACAGGTTATGGGATTGCTCGTTTCCATTCTATTCACCGATACTGTTGAGCCACCACCGATATCGGAATTCTTCTTCTTCCTCAAGACTCAGTATTACAGAATCGCATTGAACAATGGATGTTTTAATTTGAAATTAGATTAGAATATTGTGATGGCTGTGTAGTATTATATATTCATACAACACATTTCTTGGGCATACAATATTTGTGAGCAAAATTAAAAGTCATATTTGTTTCGATATTTTGTTGAAACGACTCGACTGGAATATTGATGAATGTTTGAGGTAGAACGTAAAAACCTTTCAGCCGGAGAAAAACAAACATTCAGACTTAATTTTCTATTCGCGCAGAAAAATGAATTTCTCGTTTTGAATTCGGAACGCACAACTGCATCAAGTCGGCTGTGGCTCACGAGTGTTCGTCCCGAGAGTTGGTGTCTACACTCATGTACACGAGAGTTCATTCTTTCATTCAGAAATTCATTTTATTCTGTTACAGACATTACATTGTTCATTTCATACATTGTTATAGGCTTCTTGAAGGGCACAAAAAAAACAGATACAAATATCTACTCGAAGTTCAAAACTTAAACACATAAGCAAGTGATTTTCAAAAGTAATGAACAGTATACCAAGAAGGTAACAGTAATGATAAATGAAAGGAAATAATTAAAATGGTCATAGTACACATGCAATAATCAACTTTCATAAATGAATATTGTAGTTAAACTGATGCATACAGATCAATAACATCATAAAAAACAAAACAAAATAATACAGAACATTAGCCCGCTTAAGAATATAATATTCTTGTGTGCGGGCTGACAGTAATTTATATTACAATAATATACTTCTAGTAGCTGCAAATTTAGGAAACAAAGAAATTAATGATTAGGTGTTAATATATTATCATGGTGAAAAATTGTGATTAGTGTATAGGTATCATCTTGAAATAAAACTACTAATACTACTAAAACTACTAATAACAACTACCAACATTACAAACACTGACATTCAGAGAGTGGGGTTATTTCGGGGTGGAATGTATTTGCACGACGGGGTTGATGACAGGAAATACCACTTCTTCATTTGAAAACATTTAATCCGTGAAGATCCAGAGTTAGTGGTTGGGCGAAGAATTCCTTCCACTATTATGGAACTTTGTCCGTTTTTTGTTTGTTTTTTAATCACTGCACAAGTCGCATGGCTCCACTGATTGACATGAAACTATTTCTATACATACACATTATTTATATTGAGTTTACGACTCACTGTATACTGATGACCACGATCTATTGGCGTCGGTGAATGATACATGAGATGGTGGGATGATGAGATGAAAGGTAATTCCATTGGGTGTTCTCGGATAGTGGGAAGGAGTCGGTCGTGGCCAGTAGTTGAATAACAATCCCAGTATTGACCTGGACGACAGAGGGAATTCACGAGCAGCCCCTGTTAGGATGGTTGGTCATGGCGAGAGACGGCACACGGTCTCCCGAATGACAGTTCAGTGAATCAACCACTCCTCCACTCGTCTCATACTCATCGTGTATAGTTGCATTGCTGTAAGATTTGAGGAAAAATCGGTCGAACCATTTTTAAGAAACACAATCTCAAAAGTTCAGAAAAAAACATGAGATCAGTTAGAGCGGAAAAATTTAAAGGAGAAAATCTCTCTAAAAAAATTCGAAATCTATTACCGGAGATGCTAATGCAATCCGAACCAGCAGCCCGTCTTGGAAAAAAAATTCACGGAAAATGTTCATCATTAATTAAAGAGATAGGAACAATTGACCATTGTGGATGGGCGTGACTTATACGAATCAGGGAAAATTTAAGATACCTTGATTGGTTATTTCCCTATTTTCCCTGCTTCACTGTCCACTTGATTGGTTTTTATATTTCGTGACATCACGAGGGCGGACGATCAACAATGGTCAATAGGCTTCTGTCAAGTAACAAATGAAAGACAATCGTTACCATAGCAATACAGCGAACTGGTGGACCACCAAACATTCTGATTGGTCAATTCCAACTGGTGGACATTGTTGTCTGTCTCATTCAACAATGGGTGACATCACTTGATAGAAGCCTATTGCAGAACCTTATGTTGTTGAGATTCACGGCCAATTGGATTCGATATCCAGCGAGTGGAAGACATTTCCTACTGGTCAAGGTGTGTAAAGTTGTCGATCAAACTTTGTATCAGTAGATGTATCGCTCATCTCATTACGCATGAGTTGCTCCACACTATAGCCATGCACTAACCGCACTTTTCTCAACCCTGAAAATCCCTTCTCTCTCGTGAAAGTGAGTATACCAACGAAGATATCGAAGAAATGGAAATGAACTCTTGTTGGTGGAGTGTGAAAAAACGTGCGAAGCGACCGCAACATTTTCGCCCGGAAAACCGCGGGAAACATAACTCTCCAGAGCTGTCTAGATACTTGATAATACGCGGGTCTGCGTATGTGCGGTTTCTACGCTGCAAACCAGTCGAAATGCGAGCTTCTTCTCCTCGCCTCGCGTATCTTGTAAACAGGGGGCAGATATGCGTGTTATTTATCGCAGATTCCTGGCAGCCCACTGATACATCGTTCATCACATCGAGGCAGGGCGGGTGTGGCTTCGGTGAAATATCATCTGTGTTCACTGTGTGTGGCCAAATATCTGGATTCATCCAAAATCTTCACCAGCCGATATATATATATATATATATATATATATATATATATATATATATATATATATATATGAATATATATATATATATATATCATATGAATATATATATATATATATATACATATATATATATATATATATATATATATATATATATATATATATATATATATATATATATATATATATATATATATATATATATATGTATATAAGTTATATATATATATATATATTCATATATATATTTATATATATATTCATATATACATATATATATATATATATATATATATATATATATATATATATATATATATATATATATATATATATACATATATATATATATATATATATATATATATTTATATGAATATATATATATATATATATATATATATATATATATATATATATATATATATATGTATATATATATATATATATATATATATATATATATATATATATATATATATATATATATATGTGTGTGTGTTATGTATATATGCATAATCAGTTCGTGTTTTTTTTCATCTCGTGTTCACATCTGAGCTGTGTACCCTTGCTAACGTCTGGTTGTTTGTTGTTTCCAGTGTGAAGACAGACATCCAAGTGGGCGGGGCCATGAGTCGCTTGTACATCGCTAATGCTAACAAACACGACAGCGGCAATTACACCTGCTCCCTGGCGGAGGTCGCCTCCACTACTATATCGGTGCACGTGCTGAATGGTGAGTGGAAACAAAAGACAGGCGACGAGAGAATCGCACGACAACAATACCAACAACAATGTGTTGAGGGGAATAATGAAGATTCATCCAAAGACCTTAGTATCTAACTTCGGTAGAAGACGTGAAACTGATCTTGTTCACCAAGTAACGCTTGGCGACATTGCTCACTAGCACTACCTGTCTCAGTGGAGTGAATCAGAAGATAGATATCTGCTTTACCAGCAATATGTACAATGAGTATAACACCGAACTGACGTGATTATCTTGTTGTGAATCATTCATAGAAATATTCCTGATAAGTTTTAAATAGTATGGATATGTAAGAATGGACAGATATTTTAATTGGTCAAGCCTAGGTCGTACTTACATTCCCGTTTCTCCCCGAATCTGAAGAATTACTTCTCTTTCGCCTTGATAACATAATTAAAACATTCGATGATATAACAGATAGCGTTGTCCTGTCCACTCATGATGGAACTATAGAGGCCTATAGTTCATAGGCATATTAAAATAGAATAGGCATATTGATGAATCATGAAATATATCAGTTATGAAAGAAACATTAGTTGCATAATTATGTGGATCCAAGAATTTGTGAGAAAAAATACATTCTGGAAATCTCTCCAATTGGCCCGCCTAAAGAATAATTCACTCCACTACGATACGTGCGCTAGCATCGCTCTGTCGCCGCTTGGAAGGCTTTGTTCCACGTCTTCTAACGAAGTCAGATACTATAAGGTCTTTGATTCAACATTCAAATTTCACCAACTCTGGAGGCTAACTCTGAAAATATCCGTCGATTTCCATGACGACCGTAACGGACTCGATGGATATGGGCTGGGAACAAATATCATCCGTTATACGAATACAGCCGAATCGCTTCCGAAGCGGTCGCATTCATTTCCATATGATCGAAATCCAGTTTCAGAATGAGCCTCCTGGTCTGGTTGATTCATTTCGTGACGAGTCGTAATGATCGTTCCGGCTGAATTCTTTGTGATTCACATGATTCTCATTGTGTTTATATTGATTGTCCACTCGGAATAGGCGTGGCTTCACCAGTAGGCCAGTTGGATCCATATCATTCGTGTCATTTGAGGTTAGCCCGATTGGATATTACAATTTGATCACTCTTCTAACAACTCTGTTTTCTTTGAACGGTATGACTCCTGACGTCATGGGGGTGAACGGTGTGACTTCTGACGTCATGGGGGTGAACGGTATGACTTCTGACGTCATGGGGGTGAACGGTATGACTTCTGACGTCATGGGGGTGAACGGTATGACTTCTGACGTCATGGGGGTGGAGCCTGCGATTTCTCAATTGGAGAACAATGATTGTTTCTCCATTGTGATTGAATTCTGATGCTCACTCAACATGCATAGCACACTTATCATCGCAACCTGATGAAATATACTGAAGAATTATGGCGATGAATTATTGATGGAGGCGTGATAGTTCCGTGGAAAACGCTCCGATACGTTATGTGATATAATATTTACCGAACTGCGAGAAAATTATTCTTCCAAATAACGAGCTCCAAATCAAAATCCAAATGATCCATTTTATCTCATCGTATTATTTCAATCTTCTGATATCCACCTTTCGAAAGAAGAATTATGAGCAACATCAGCCATCGCCAGCTCGTCCCGCTCTCTCCCAGCCAGAATCATTAGGACTGTCTACCGCCAGAGTGCTCTAGTGCAGGCTTGAAAACACTCAAGTAGGTCGCACACATTTTAATGGTCGGAATTGTACCAACTTTTCGATTTATTTTCCAACAATAGACGACCAATGACGCTCAGTTTAGCTGCACTTTACGTGTGCAAAAAAGAAGCTTTCCCTGATAATTATGCACATTGCCTCACGTATCTGGGTTACAATGGCTCCCAGTCGTGCTAATAGCGCTTCCGTCTCTCTGAGGCAGTCCCTGATGGATCATTATCCATGCGAAGTATTTGCTATCGCTGTTTTATGTGAGGAAAAACTCAACATTGGAAACATGAGATCAATTCTCAACGTTTTCTTCAGCGAATTTGATCGATTAATCGAATTCATTATGCAATTGGATGTTGATTAACTTATGATCATGTCATTTAGTGGACTGAGTTTCAATCTCTGTCACGGTCAATCATCACGACAGGGGTTCATCGTGGTTTTCATCTGTCGTTCAGAGCAAAACTGGGATAGTTCCTCAACATTAGGCCACGACCGACTCCTTCACAATGAACAAAAAAACATAAAATTACCTCTTATCTCATTACCCCTAAAATGAATATAAAATATGAAATGAATAGAATATTCAATATTCAGTAAAATATATTCAATGAATTCAATGAATTGAAAATTTGAACCAATTTAGAATAATATATTTGATACAATATTCAGAATGAATAATCAGAATACAGTGATATAGAGGGCCGGCCTAGTTATTACTCTGTCAAGATACGTTACTCCTGCAGCCGATAGCGACATGAGCCGGTGTCCCAATCTCGGCGCCCATATTGGACATTCACAGATAAAATCCGATCAGATCATTATATATCATCACTGATTCATGTCGAATATGGCAGGAACTTGCGGTTGTCGACGCTGCGAGTGTAGCCACTGCCGGGACACGAATATGAACTCCTCCTCAAGAGTCCAGATGAGTCCGATTTGGTGAGATCTTCCGAATTGTTAGGAGATATGAGAATTCCAATACGAAAGAAACACACATAATTCTAATACCTCTGGAATTGTATGAAATATAACTATATAACTTTCGTCTCATGGCTGTCGAGAATATACGGCTGGGAAAGTGTATCCGCACTTGTAATGTGGCCGCACAATAATGCGGTATAAGTTGAACGGACACAAGACTTTGTCTTACGCGGGCTTCTTGTTTTGGTTTATTATATGAAAATGTGAAAGTGTTACAAATTCAGAGGTACAAAACATGAATAAAACGATTTTAAAATTGAAATTGAATTGATATAACCCATACCATTTCGCAAGTGTTGGTAATATCTGTGTTTCCTCCGTGTCCTGATTCTGTTATCTCATACCACTCAAAATGTATCACCAAAAACCTGAAACGTCACTAAATCGACTCCCATGGGACGTTGTGTGACGTACCTCGGTTATATCAAAGACTGCAGTGCGTTGGTGAATCAGTATCAATGGTAGAAAGATGTCCCCTCACACATTCCCTCCAGGTATCTCTGATCTTTTGTGACGCGTAGTGAGAATCTGCTTCTTCTTCTTAAGGCACAGTAGCCGAGTGGTTGGCGCACTCGCTTCGTGTGACCCGGGAGGTGAAGGGACATATCAAGCCTGGTTCGATCCCGGCCACCGTCCATCTTTACAGGGGTTTTCCGTAGTTTCCCTCTGTAGTCTAGGCTAATACCGGGATGGTTCCCACAATATAGGCCACCACCGCTTCCTTCTCACTATCCTTCCCATTACCCATAAAACCTTCATCTCATCATCCCATCATCTCATTGATCATTTATCCGACGCCAATAGATCTCAGTCATCATTACAGTGCGTTGTTGAACCCAATTTAAAAAAAAAATTGATACAATCATCCCTAATTGGAGGCAGAGTCGAGTATATCATCTTGTAGGCCGTACAGACAATTATGCGTTGTAATTCCTTTGTGAAAGATTTCCATACTTATCGATGTCGTATTTTCGAATTAAAATAATTTTTTGAGCTCCCAGACTTTCCAATTCATGTCGTCACGATTCTCAGGCCTAGAGCGTTTTCTCAGACTCATAATATTTCATTTTAATCCCATTACTTCTTCTGGTATCGCTACGATCGGCTGCGATGTCAAACCGCGGTTTGTAATCCGCAATTTGCAATTCAAGCTAAACTCTGCTCAAGTTATGTAAATCACAAAAAGAAGAAAATCAGGAATTATTCCGGGACGTGGGATGAAATCTTGTGGCGTCCCCACAGACTCCTGTCGAACTTGTGATTCTGAATAGTTGCGATAATTAGCTTACATCGCTACTCCGGCAGACTCACAGACCCAAGGCTTCATGGTGGGGTGTGAGAGATCAACCGCTGGAGTCACCGAGCGCGGTGTTGTTCCCATGGAAACATTCGCAAATCTCGCATATCTCTTCACAATGGAGATCGAAGAACGTTTTATCGATTCTATGAGAAGTATTATGGTGAGAATTTGAGGCGTGCGAGATTGAAATAATTCTGATTCCTCGTTATCTGGATCGATTCGTTCCACAGGTTGGTGAACAAGTGCTTTTGTTTTCAAGTTAGTATCCAGCTGTGTCAAATGATGAAATTACTTACCTCTTCAATTCTAATGGAATTGCTATCTCATTTTTTTGTTAGATTGACACAAAATTATCATTACTCTTTGAAAATATTTTTTTCTCAAAACAGTCGAAATTCCGACTCTAATTATTATTTGTTTTATAAAAAATAGTGCTATCTTCAGTGAGCTTGATATTCACACAGTTCATGAGATATCTGCCCCCGAAAACTGTTCCATTGTGATCAAATATATGGTCCACAATCTAGAGAAAACTTTTTTTTTTATAAGTCGAATACAATTTTTTTTTTTTTTTTTAATAACATCGAAACTTGATACAAAATCATTATTCCCCAATTAAGGCTAAGGATGAAAAGTATGATCGTTTGGACGGGGAACCACGAGGGCGATCTCACCACCCCATTTTAATTATTTGAAAGCAATGAACTTCAACACCAGGACTGCGCTGTTGGTGACCATACCTTTCCGCCGCAGACAACAGTCTTTCAGTTTCCGAAAGTCCGGAACACATTAAAAGTAAAAACCGTTTCTGTAACATATATCCGGAAAATAAATATTAATAAATGAATAAATACAAAAATACAAACAAAATAAAAATACAAAGAAAATAAAATGAATAAAGAAAATAAAGAAAATGAAGAAAATAAAAAAAAGAAAATAAGAAAGAAAATAAATACAAAATTGAAAATTAAAGTTGATGTCGTACCAGGAGTTGTAAAATTGCTGTGAGAAAGAACATCACCATATTGAAGAAATGTTCTCTGAGTTTGTGAATATTACACTGATTTGAACACACAAAAATGAATGAAATCGCATTTCATTCAAGAAGAAAAAACTTCTTCTAAAAATTCCGACTTTAATTATTATTTGTTCCATAAAAAATAGTGCTATTTTCAGTGAGCTTGATATTTCCACAGTTCATGATATATCTGCCAGGGACCCGAACCGAAATGAATAAAGGTTCCGGTTCCGGTTCCGGTTCTTAATTTTCTCAAATAACGGTTCCGGTTCTGGTTCCGGTTCTACGATTTAAAAGGTTCCGGTTCCATAGTGTGAATAAGGGTTCCGGTTCCGGTTCCACTTGCTAAATGATTTCATTTTTTTTTTCCTTGCTTGTGGTGGTTCGTCTATTTTTGGTGGTTTTTGACACTTTGTTTTGTTTGTCCATCTGCCGGGGACAAATCTTTCCCCTCACACTGGGTTTCGACTTTCGAGGTTCCTCCTTCACACCTTCTCTTCTGACAAAATGTATACAGAAATGGTGAAACAGGAGAAATTCCCGAAATAGCGAAAACTCGACCAAACTGGCCACACGCTCTGATATCGGTTATGTTTGGTGCATTACTTAGAAGTTATACAGCTACGAGGGGACCGCCAAAGAACGATTCTCAGAGAGCTGTGTTCCTTTATGGAGGCATACTCTCAAATGTCAATGTATTTTCCCCGAACAAAAACGTGGACACAAAATGAATCAACGGTCGTTTTTGGGACAATCCCGTGAAAAGGATTCATTTTTTAATGTCTGTAAAAAAAAATAACTGAAAAGTTTTAAACAAAATGAGTGAATCATGAGTCTGAATTAGGTATTGAGAACCTTTATGGAACCGAAAAGAACCCAAGATTTTTAGGGGTTCCGGTTCCGGTTCCGATTCTTGAAAATCAATAATAAAGGTTCCGGTTCTGGTTCCGGTTCCGGTTCCCAAAAAATACGGGTTTTTTCGGGTTCCGGTTCCGGTTCCGGTTTGGGTCCCTGATATATGCCCCCGAAAAATGTTCCATTGTGATCAAATATATGGTCCACAATCTAGAGAAAAGTTTTTTTTTATAAGTCAAATACAAAATTAAAAATTAAAGTTGATGTCGTACCAGGAGTTGTAAAATTGCTGTGAGAAAGAACATCACCATATTGAATAAATGTTCTCTGAGTTTGTTAATATTACAGTGATTTGAACACACACAAAAATGAATGAAATCGCACAATAACTTTCAGAGTTGAAACTTTTCCAAAGATGCCAAGCGTTATAAATTACAATTCCTCACAAACTGGCTTTGAAGAAGTTTGCTTACAAATAAATACATTTGAAAATGATATTTTGTATTGAACAAAGACACATATTCAATGGATGCTTCCAGCTAGGTGAAAATTTGAAAACAAATTGAAAAATTAGGAAACTGAAAACCAAATTTAAATAATCGAATAATTAATGATTGAGTAAGATTTGAAAGATTGATAGATAACGGCTGAATTCGTAGAGTTTTTTTTTCATCTCCAAAAAATAATGAAACGAACCAATTCATGAGAAAAAAAATCAGGTATAAATTCTCAACAAATTTCTCCATTGTTCTCCCTTAAGGCTATTCATCCATGTAGAAATGAGAATTCCCACTTTTGACAAATAACTAGATTTAGAGTCAACTAATGCATGACCATTGAAGGTAATTGATATTGAAATGATGAAAAAAATCGAAATATTGTTTCCTGTTTTTTTCTCGCGTGCCGGCAAAATAACCAAAAACGCTCTCAAAATACGTGAATGCCACAAAAATGATTGTCAGGTTTTGAAACTTGCCAAAGTAATTGTTCACACTATTGGACATGTCATCAGATGATTATAATTTCCATAAGTCTTGCCGTTCTATCGATACAGTGTTAATTATAATCGCATAAAATTGTGTAAAAACTTTCAGGCAACTAAATCGTTGATGATAATCAAACGGTAAGACTTATGAGAATTATAATCATCCGATGACATGTCCAATAGTGTGAACAATAACTTCGGCAAGTTTCAAAACTCCACAATTACTTTTGTGGCATTCACGTATTTCGCGAGCGTTTTTGGTTATTTTGCCGACACGCGGGAAAAAACAGGGAGAAATATTTCGATTCCTTTTCATTATTTCAATTTAAATTCCCTTCAATGGTCATGCATTATTCAACTCAAAGATCAGTTATCTGTCAGAAGTGGAAATCCTCATTTTTAGATGAGTGAATAGCCTTGAACATTCGCAAATCTGGTACATTTCTTCAGAATAAAGATCGCAAATACATTCACTCGGTTTCAAGAAAAGTATCCCAGTGAGACTTCAGAGCGTGCGAGCTCGAAATCATCAGCCGATTCCTTGATATTGAATGCGATTGATATCACAGGCGACAATGTCGGAGAAGATTGTTAAAGCACATCGCCACCTTGAAGCTGGAAACATAGTGTTTGTACAGCGAGGGTTTGGCTCCCTGCTCCCACAAGTCCTCGTTGTTGGTGGGGACTGGGATTATTTCAATTGTCCTGTTCACATCCGGCTCATGGACATCTCTCCACAGTTATTCTCATCATCATTATTATATTTTCTTCCAAAGGACAAATACATTTGATGACTGAAGTGTAACATTATATGGAACGTCAATCAGTGAATGAATACAGTTGCACAGGTGAAAAGTAGACACAAATACAATCTCACAATCTAACATATACACATTAAACACACGATCCAAAGAAAAACGAAGAAACGTAGGTTTTTATTTATTTTATTCATTTCAAATTGATTAACGAATTGGCCTCGGCATTTCTTCAACTATCCATGGTTGTTTTATATTCAAGTTCTTTGCCATCAGCACTCAGAAGAGCATTTTCATCAAAACAGATAGTACTCCAATGTGCTGAACTAAATTGAGACGATCTGAGAACGCGAGCGTATATATCGGTGGTGGTGCCAGTTCTGACAGTATTCGCGCGACAAGGTATGAGGCTGGCGCGACCGTTGTGCAGCGGGCTGCGTTCAGGGGTAATTCAACGTATAATCATAATTCGTGATTTGAATGCAGCACCGCTACTCTGGGGATGCAATTATTACAAATGGAAGCACTCGGGGCGAAGAGGAGGTGAGGGGGAGGAGGAAAAACGTCATCAATAATGCAATTATATTTTATATAAATGATTTCGGAATCCGTTTTACATATTCATCACACAAACCAAAGTCCACATTGATTGACAATTCTGCTCGGATGGAGAATATGAATGAAACCTGAATTGATTGTTGCACTGGTCATGAACCTCGTGATAATGAACATGTGTTTTTGGATCTAATTTTAAATAATAATTTATATCTTATAATAAATATTAATTATATATATATGAATTTGATATAAAATATAATTTAATATGAATATATTATGAATATTATATCATATATTGAGATAATATAGATGAAAATCATTATAAATGAATGAATGAATTAATTTGTCTGAATATAATTTCATTTTCCTTGTTGCACGTTGTAGCCCATGGTATATTTCGTGGAATGATTCTCCATCAATATTGACAAATCATGTTCTGAATTCTGATGAATATTTGATTCAAACCCGGTTAATGAAAATGAAATGTTTCTCTTTTTTTCGTGACTGAAAATCAATGAACAAGAAACTATCAACATGAAGCAATGTTTTCAGAGTGAAGTCATAGAGTATATAACTGATGAATTACAGTTACTAACGCTTACGAAAGCATTAGATACAGCACTATTGAAACCAACGCTCTACGAAGGGTACTGAGATAACATTTTAATTAGATGGCAGCATGGCAAAGGCGAAGTAGATACATTCATGAATCATTTTGATGATAGGCACAATAATATCAAGTTCACGATGGAAATGGAAAAAGATGGAACACTACCATTCCTGGATGTAATAATCATGAAGAAGAAGAATGGAGATTTTGGACATACAGTATATAGAAAACCGACCAATACAAATAGATATTTAGAAGTGGAGTCGCATCACCATCCACAACAACTTTACTCGCTAGTGAACTCTCTAACATAAAGTTCCAAAACATTAACAGACGGTGAACACAAGAGAGAAGAATCAAATTTTTTAAATGAGGTTTTGATGAAGAATGGATACGGAAAAGAAGTCATATGGAAATATTATAACAGAAAAAACACACATAGTGAAGAGGAGAAACCGGAGACAAGAAGTCCAGCTTATTTACAGACATAATAGGAAGGATGGTAAATAAAAGGAATATAAAGACAGTATTATCAACGGAGGAGAAAATAGGTGTCGTGCTCAAATGCGAAGATAGTACAATAATAAATGAATCAAAAGGAGTGTATAGAATACCGTGTTCTGATTGTGATTTAGCATACGTGGGACAGACAAGCAGGAGAATTAAAGCAAGGGCAGGAGAGCATCAGGTAGCTGTAAGAAGACAGGACTATAACAATTCTCTGAGTGAACACTCGATAGAAACTGGCCATCATATGAATTTCAAACAGACTAAAACAATAGTAAGGGTTGGGCACATCATACCACGAATTATCAGAGAAGCGATAGAAATAGAAATTACTCCAAATATGAACAATGGGAACGATAGTGTGGGATCACACGGGAGTTGGAAAACGGTATTGGGTGGGAAAGAACACAGGAAGGAAAGGAGAAATCAGGAAGAAGTTTCAAAAGAACGCAAATAGAGGGATAAATGAGGACATCACACTCAAGAATCGAGCTACAAATGAAATGTCAGAGGGAGAAACGGGAAACAAATCGGGAAAAAAGGGCAAACTGATTAACATATGAGTGTTTTGTTGAAAATCTAGACTGAAACAAGAAGGGAAAGACACACATACAGCAGGCTTATAGTCTTTTACTTTCTTTCATGGATATCAAGAGTGATCATAGAATATCATTTGAATTTTTTTTTTATATTGTTATTGTTGATAAATAGATATTTTCTTTCATGATGACGTGCGCAAATCACGTTGAAACGTTAGAAGAATAAAATATATTGCACAGATAACATAAGTGTGTCCGAAAACATTACTATTGATAATTTAATACCTTGTGAAAGCTCACATAAACATATATATATATATATATATATATATATATATATATATATATATATATATATATATATATATATATATATATATGTATACACATATATATATATTCATATATATATATATATATATTGAAAAAATAATAAAATATATATATATATATATATATATATATATATATATATATATATATATATATATGAATATATATATATATATACACATATATATATATATATATATATATATGAATATATATATATATATATATATATATATATATATATATATATATATATATATATATATATATATATATATATATATACACATTAGATATCATATTCCTCACTCGGAATTGGTAGAGGTATAGAATATGAATCAATCAATTGGAATACGAAATTTCCCAATGATAACCCATTCAGAACAATATAACTATAACAAAGAAACGCAAAACAAAATAAATTTTCATCTTCTCCTCTTATATCACGAGTTTCTGTTTAACCGTCCATCTATCTCTCTCACATCTGTCCGATGATGCGTCACCAGCTACCTCCCAGCTGTGTCCTCACTCTCACCGCGCGCCACCCTCGTGCGCAGCCCCCATGCGCAGGCCCCGTGCGCAGCTCTCATCACGCGCCCTGCATGCATGCTCCGGTGCGGTGTTTAGCATGCGGACCGAGGCCTCCCATTATCTTTTATCGCTCGTGCCAGCCGGAAATCGAACCCGACTCCTCGGGACTCATTACCAGAGGCGGGGAGTGCGAGCGACCGACTTGCCGTTCAACATGGCGTCTTCATGTCCAAGTCACGTGACGTCGTCTTATCTTCTATTCGAATGTTCTTAGCACATGATCCTGCTAATGATTCTGTTAAAGTTAATGTTGATGATACCATTTAGTACAATGACGATAATGTGGCCGGCTTATAGGTACTTATGTGACACTGATATGGTTTATAAGACTGTTCCAGATGGGAGAAATGTGTTGGCTCGATAGCAGATAGGGTAGGATCGTTCGGGTAGGAAATCACGAGATTAATCGAATCGCTCAGAAGGAAATGATCAATTGAAAAGTTACTCATTCACAATACTGTTGATATTAATAATGAGCTCGTTGATGAGGGACAACTCAATGATTGGTATTGTGGAAAGGGAAGCCCGAATGTCACCAGCTCTCGTCCTGCGCACTGATCGAGTGGTCATGGCGTTACGAACACACGTTTCGGAATGATAAGACTGGGAACACGCGGGATGTGCGTTGTGAGATGAGTTTCGAAGTATGATAATCTAGAATGACAAATATTCTGTCAGCTCAATCCACATTTACAGACCTTGGATTACTTTGAACGTTCAAAAACCTCACCTGCAACTTGTTGATATTTATAGTGTTGCAACCTGTCGCATATGCATCCAAATATTCAATAAAATGTACACCTTTAATGCGTTTTCTTTGTTATTTCTCATCCGATTGTTGCAAAAATCTCCGAAGAGGTGTATAATAGTATTGTTCATATTCAGTGGAGATTTGAGAGCTTTTGAAGAATTCTTGTCTCTCAAGTATTTTTCCTCCGGGTTATTCTTATGAGGATTTTTCAAAATCTACGATTTTCCCGGAAAAAAATTCTAACCGATCTATTTGAAATACAATCCCAGCCTATTCTGGTATGACAAAAATATGTAAAATTTTTTTTCAAGTCGATACGTACTATTTTTCTGAGCTGTATGCCACGTGAAAAATTGAAAAAAAAAACGAAGCGAACTGTTTTCGGTACGTGGAATGGAATCATCTGATGAAAGTATACACCCCAGCACGCGCGCTGCATGCGGGAGTTCCATGAAGCGATTGTACACTATTGAAACACGGCACAAACTGGGCACACACATGAACCCCTATCTGACTTGATGCTGTATAGTTTTGAGGCAAAATCGGTTCGACAATTCTTGAGATAAATCATTTTGAAGTTTTCAAAAAACCCATATGAATTAGCCAGGCGGAAAAAATGACAAAGTGAATGTTCTCCGAAATTTGTCAAATTTTCACAGAACTCGAACCACATGATACTACACATTATTACGGACTTTTACTATAGTCGGATGTGACGTTTCGGAGTAAAAAATCAAAAAATGCGATTTTAATTTATTTAATTACTTCATTTTTTTTTATTCGCTCATCCATCAACGCGGAAACACATAACGCGTTTTCCTAGTATATTGTCATTGTTGGTATCTTTTTCAGTGAACATTAACCAATCAGGGTCATAGCCACTTGGAGCTAGCACTAGCACTAGCACGTTATTTCGAGCGGTTCATTAAGTAAGGGTCCTGGGTTTCAGCAACAGATATAAGTGCCATGGAATTGTGAGTCATCCGGGACCAACATTGTTAGTGTTTTCTTCATGTTTTGTGATGTTCAAAGCCGTTCAAGGCCAAGCTCTTCTCGATAATCAGAGCGATATAGGCCTATGTCATTCACAACGATAAATCAACATTTACACGAAATAAGCGCTATTTGTGAGAAAATAGCAATTCTCCTGACAACCTTGTCAGATACACTCATTTTCTTACAAATAAGATTCAAGTGCCTTGAAAACTCGAAATCTTTCATGCCAATTCGTTTGAGTAGAATATCTATTTGTCAACATTCGTCGGCCTGTAGCAGTCACTTCCGGTGTTCTTCTATTATGTGCAGTTCAATGAGTGTTTCAATGTGGGGCATATCGACGTCAATGTACAGTCTTTCAGAGCTTGCTCACTGCTCAAGCTGAGAATATGTTACAAATAGCTCCTGATACAAGTGTATCATTCAAATCCCGGAACCTTCACGTTTCTTTAGCATTTCATATTGGGCTTTTCCGACGCACTATGCTGATGGCCACGATCTATTGGCGTCGGTGGATGATGAATGAGATGGTGGTTAAAATGAGAAGAAAGGTTACTTTATTATGTGTTTTGGATGGTGAGAAGGAGTCGGTCGTGGCCTGTTGTAAAGGAACCATCCCAGTATCAACCTGAGCGACAGAGGGAAACCACGACAAACCCCTGTCAGGATGGTCGACCAAGGCGGGAATAGAACCCCGGTCTCCCGAATGGCGGTTCAATTTTCTCCAGAGACTTTTTGATTCCGAATCAGGGCTAATTTGTCATTTGACTGAAGCTATGAGACGCTATTTTTGAGACAGCTAATGCCGAAAGAGTGAATATTGAGTGCTATATGGCAATGCGCCTGGCTCGGGCGACAGCACGTGTTCAGTACCAGGCCTTGTGGAGGTTCCTCTGTTGCCATGGCAATGGAGCTCACAAGATGATAGATAGTACATGCAACTCACCCGAGCCAATCCATCAGGGAGCTGCCGATATCGACGTGATCGTTCCATATTTCACACGACACAAAAACCAATATGGAGGACGGAAATAATTGAATGGTGTACCAAAATGTTAACGATCGTTCTCGACGCCAAATCAATCAAAACGCTGTGAAAGGTTTCCTATATTCATTTAGAGCCGGTTTGAATTGATGCTGTGAACGACTCCATTATTCAAACCGAGATTCGCGGGTGACTCCGAGTGACTTCGGCTGTATTCGGGTGACTCCGGGTGACTCTTTCATTTGATTGATGATCACAAAGTTTGCGTTTGTTATTCACACGGAATAAACTCTTTATGATGACGTGTGTGGCGATCAGTAGACAACCAGGCGCAATTCATCCTCCCTCCCTCCCTCTCTCTCTCTCTCTCTCTCTCCCACTCTCTCTCTCTCTCCCTCTCTCTCTCTCTCTCTCCCTCTCTCTCCCTCTCTCTCTCTCTTATGACGTCGTTAAAGTCGTACTGTAGTTTTGTGTACCCTGGTTTGGTCTCAATAACACTTTTCTCCAGTCGTTATATCATTACGGGTATGTTTTAACGTGTATCATACTATTCTAGCTACTGTCATAATATGCTGGTATATCTTCACGGCGATGTGAACTATTGATGGTACCATATGATAGAACCATATTTGCAAGGTACAGAAATGTGCCATACGTATTTTATATAAAAAACAAAGAAGGCACTCTTGTAGGAAGTTGTTCAAAACAAGTGGATTATTGACACAACCTGGGTTGTATATATTTGAGTTGCTTGTGTTTACAAAACAGTAAGTACTCCCATTAGAGTCAAACCCTGAATTAAGTCACAACCACAACACAAGATATACAAATAATTACAGAGGTAAAGCTCACTCAACATCATTGTTCGAGCATGACGTGACCTGCAAAGGTATTACCTTATATAATCAGCTACCAGGTATTAAGAAAATATCTGATCATAATTTATTCAAGCGGACATTAAAAAATTATATTCGACAGAAATGTATTCATAGTTTAGAAGAATTCAAGAAAGGTTGTAAACACATCTGTGATTGCTCATGAACTACTGATTTTATGTTAAAAGAAAATGTATATACATTATGACATTTAGCGGAAATCAGACGATTTTAAGTTGACAATGCTTTTTTTTTTACTGCATTATTGAGTGTATTTTACATTTTATTATAATATTGACTATTCATAAACTGGTACTTTACTGTAAACAGTCATCTGAATGGAAAAATAAATAAATAAATAAATAAATAAATGAATGAATAAATGAAAATATCTTCACTGTGCAGTAAGCTATTATCGGTATATTATTACAGCCGTACTGTTGCTGCCGTGAATATATTTCTTCACACCGGGACTCGGGCATCTTCCCTCCGTCTTCCCGGCCGCGTCCGGGAAGCGGCTCACTCCCGGAACACGTCCCTCCTTGTCAATAGTTGATTCCAGAGACGACGACGGCGTTTCCGTAGAGTGACAGCCGTATGTACTGTACGTACAACAGCTGTTCTGCAAGTGCATTCACCTGGCTTTGCGAGCCATGCACTTTGTTGACGCCAGCTGTCCATCATTTCTCCCAGTCGAGTTCCTGTCTCTTTCAACAGATAGTCAAGTAGGAATGAGTGAGACCACATGTTGCTGTTCCACGAGGATACTCTGTTCCCGGATGAGGGCTCAGGATGACAGGATGGAGTCGTGCGGACGAGGTCGGGAAGTGCCGGGAGGGGGTCCTCTCAGAATCTCTGCAGAAAAGTGATTTATTGACATGAAACTCACGTGACAAACTGAAGTGGTGAACTGATCATGTTCATTCGATGAACAATCGGCTATTTGTATCATATATATATATATATATATATATATATATATATATATATATATATATATATATATATATATATATATATATATATATATATGAGGTTTTTAAAACTTATGCTTTCACGACCCGAAATATTTATGAATGGCATCATTTTAGGGTTATTTTCGTCGTGTACGAATTAAATTATGATATAGGTTAAATAAAAAACCTTGCAAAGGGTTTTCCAAGGTTTTTCATTCAACCTATATCATAATTTAATTCGTACACGACGAAAATAACCCTAAAATAATGCCATTTATAAATATATATATATATATATATATATATATATATATATATATTTATATATATATATATATATATATATATATATATATATATATATATATATATGTTGGATATGTCTTTAGGGTTGTTAGTCCGCATATTGTGACTTGTAATAATAAGGTACTCACTATTACAAACTCGACGTTTCGGTAGAATCGCATCTACCTTCATCAGGACGACACGTCTGGTTACTTCGAGAAGCAAGCAGCGAGTGCTGGCTTCCTCCCTTGTCCCGTGTGGCGCGCGATGTCCCGCGTACCGTGGGCTCTGATTGGTCGGGCGTCATGTGGTCAGCTGGGCGAGGCAGATTCAGTTTGCACTGCGTTCTTGCCTTGCTCCTGGTGACAGGTCTCCGTGCCGGCGCGTTGTTGTCCACTTGCTGTTGTGAACAGGCGCTCGGAATGGTGGCCCCTCTGGGACTCTGTTCGGATGTTGTAGAATGTGGTGGCTTGCTCGGTGCTATTAGTACGTCTGCTAGAGCTGGTTTCCAAGACTTCGGTAGCCTGCTGGCATCATCTCTCTTGTTGAGGTTGTGAGGGCGCTTGGATATCTCTACTGCTTCACGGTATACTCGTGTATAGAAATGTTTTTCTTGTGCCAGCGTTCTTGCATTATCGAAGTCGATCTTGTGGCCTAGTCTGGCATGCTGGGCAAGTGCTGAGGTTTCCTCGTCGCGTGCTACAGATCTAGTGTGTTCTCTGACCCTGGCTGATATTCGCCTGTTCGTTTGGCCTACGTACACCTGCTCACACGTGCTGCATGGAACCTCGTAGACGCCCTGTGATTCCAAGGGTACTTGATCTTTAGCACTTCTCAGTAAGGTTCTAATTTTGCCGTTAGACCTGAAAACGGTCTTGATGTTGTGTTTGAGTAAAAGCCTGCTTACTTTATCGGTAGTGCCCTTGACGTAGGGTAGGAAAACTGTACCGAGAGGCTTTTCTTTCTCCTCTTCGTTCTCTTCCTCGTTGCTGGTCTTGAGTTTGCGTTGGAACGCCTTGTTGATGTTATAATGAGAATACCCATTTGAGAGCAGTGCCGTTCGGAGGCATTTGAGTTCTTCGTTCACATGGTCTTTGTCCGCTATTTTCTTCGATCGTACGGCGAGTGTGTTGATGACCGAGTTGAGCTGATGTGTGAGTTTGATGACCGAAGTCTTGGAAACCAGCTCTAGCAGACGTACTAATAGCACCGAGCAAGCCACCACATTCTACAACATCCGAACAGAGTCCCAGAGGGGCCACCATTCCGAGCGCCTGTTCACAACAGCAAGTGGACAACAACGCGCCGGCACGGAGACCTGTCACCAGGAGCAAGGCAAGAACGCAGTGCAAACTGAATCTGCCTCGCCCAGCTGACCACATGACGCCCGACCAATCAGAGCCCACGGTACGCGGGACATCGCGCGCCACACGGGACAAGGGAGGAAGCCAGCACTCGCTGCTTGCTTCTCGAAGTAACCAGACGTGTCGTCCTGATGAAGGTAGATGCGATTCTACCGAAACGTCGAGTTTGTAATAGTGAGTACCTTATTATTACAAGTCACAATATGCGGACTAACAACCCTAAAGACATATCCAACATCAATTACATCCGCCAAAACCTACGTGAAAACATATATATATATATATATATAAATATATATCCATATATGATATATGTCAACACATATTTTTGGCTCAACATTTTATATCGTAACTGGATAAGAAAGTATTATTTTCTTAATCAGGGCTTCAATAGAATGTGGTGTTGTTTGAAAAGGGCACCACATGGTATTGGATAATATTGGATGAACGTATTCAGTCGGTTGATAATGAGTATACGCCCATCCTAATGACCTCTTCCTTCCACTCCCCTCCTCCATACTCTGGACCTCCATCTCTCCTCCCGATCATCCCTAATGTTCCTCTTAATTCATATCAGATGCAAATGTTGAGCGCAATTTCCAAGTTGAATGAGATTATTGGAGAGTCCATCTGAGATGATCCGAGACTTGGGATGGCGGGAATTGGAAATACGTAGAAAGGAGGATTGGATCTGTAATTTCTTCAGGGTAATGGAAGGAAAAAGGGGCTGGGGAGAGTTGAATAGGTTGATTGAAAGGAATGAGTCAGGGTATGGGGGTAGGCGAAGTCATGATAGAGCAGTAGTTATAAAGGGGGCTAGATTAGATGTCGGCAAGTTCTCTTTCTTGAATAGGACAGGTAGGGATTGGAATGGGCTTAGTAGAAGTATACTTGAGGATTAAATAGGGTTGAAGCTATTCCGTCAGAAGGTTAGGGAGGCGATAGGATAGGATTGATAGGGAACTTGCCACCGCGCATTTATGTGCAACTGCAAGAGTTAATAATAATTGTTATAATAATTTTCCACGGACTTCCGAGAAGAAACACAAAAACAGAAACGAAATGTTCCAAGTGAGACTCGTCTCAAGCATTTCGCTCCACAATACTTGTATCCACGAGAGATGAAAGCTACGAGCGACCGTCCCCCCTATCTCAATCCATCAGCGCACGGCTGGTTCGAGCCTCGCTCCGCCGTGGATAATAGCACACATTCAATTCTGAGAGGATTCTGAATCTCAGAGCCTTCTAACTGACATGATTCAACTCCGAGACAATCATGTGATATTCATTCTTCAGTATTTGGGAGTGTGAAAATATTCAGGTGGCAGTGAGGCTTAACCAGTCAGCCAGTTGGATCATATCATTCGTGGTCATTGGATGAGCGAAGCGAAGACTCAATTTCGCCATACCCGACAAAAAGTGACTGTTTTTTTTTTTTGCGCTCCACATGTCAAACGAAAGTTTCAGATCAGTTGAAACTTGGCACACACAAGTGTCATTATCTAATTCGATACTGAATAGTTTTGAGGCGCAATCGGTTGAACCACTTCTGAGAAAACTCATTTTAAAGTTTTCAAAAATCTCATTAGAATAACCCAGAGGAAACTATTCCTAAAATAATTTTCATCTGAAACATTTCAAATTCTCAGGGAATTTTGATATAATAATTGATGAGCGTAGCGAAGTCTCCATCCCACTCTTATAGGGCTTTGTCTGTGTGTTTTTTTTTTTTTTTTTTTTTTTTTTGTAAGCACTCCACAGGTCGCAAGGGTTGACTGATCAACATAAAACTTTTTTGTACACGCAAACTCATCCAACTTAGAACTGTAGACTTTTTGGGGTGAACCGGTAGGAACGATTTTGAGAATCATCATCTCAAAGTTTCTAAAAACCCCATAAGATTTGGCTGGGCGGAAAATGTTGAAAAATAAAATCTCTCCAAATGGGATGAAATTTTCTCTAAATGTGTATACATGGATTTTACACATTATTACGATTTGTTAAGCAATTCTGATCAGTCGTTTTGGAGAAAAAAAATAAAATGACTGATAATATTCATAAAATATATCATAAAAATTATGACAGAATTAAGTTGTCGAGATTCACTGCTTTCTAGATTCAAGAGTTGACCAACAATGAAGTATTTTTTATATGCGTCAAGGTGTGTAGAATACCAGAGTCAATGAAGTGGCGAGAGTAGAACTTCTTCAACGACTTTTATAGCTTATTCAGATATCAAGGTGTGTAGAATACCAAAGTCGATATAGTAGCGAGGGTAAAACTATTTCAAGGACTTTTATACTTTATTGAGATATCTCGCTCATCTTACAACGCATATTTCGCGTTTGACTAGTTATACACATTATTCCAAACCCTTATTTGAATCGGAACAGCCGTTTTGATGTGAAAAAATATATATTGTAATTTTTGTGAATCACCCAAAGCTATTAAGATACCAATTAAATCCAAGCCACAGGTGTCACCTCTTAACTGTAAACGATTGAAACAAAGCCTTCTTTATTATCATGGAAATCAATAATGAAAAATAAGATGGCAGTGATGTAATGGTTTGGATCTAAAGGTGTATGTATATATATATATATATATATATATATATATATATATATATATATATATATATATATATATATATATATATATATATATATATATATATATATATATATATATATATATAACCAATCCAAAGATAAAATGATATGTTCCAGCTCATCCATCAACGCGGCAACACATAACGCGTTTGCCCAGTTCAAGATACCCTGGACCCTCATTCTGTAACAACTTTCTGTAGCGGTCGAATCCATCTC
>CAXFZR010000018.1:46234-53734 GCA_964007535.1 Brachyptera risi
TACTTTATTTCGCGAAACAAATTAATAACAATTCAATTTAATGACAACTTCTCGATTCAATTCCGAGAATGAAATTCTATAATTGAATATCTTCACCATTCCATGCTTCCACCTCCCTTTTCTCCGTCTCCAAGCACTTCAATAGCCTTTCATGCCGCAATGAACAAGCCAATTAAAGTGCCCCAAAGTGAATTAAGTGGCTGTGAAGTATTGTAATCTCGAACTCCAAGCGACGGTGTTTTAGTTTCAGCTAGGAGGCTGTGACCTGATATAAGCTTATGGTTGCCATTGATTGCCGCACGGAGCGCTGTAAGCGGCTTGCACGCGATAAATAACAGCTTATTATAGACTGTGGCTTGACTTCGGTGGGGGGATTATTTCTTGCAGGGTGACTTGCGTAGTGGCTGGAGGGTAGACGGCTGATTGGGGGTAGGAACACTGGGACAATCTTCAGATCCTGATCACGTATGTATCATCACAAGGAAGGCGCAGGATATGCGTCGTGAGATGAGCCCAGAAGTATGGATATCTAGAATGAGAAATAATTCGTCAGCTCAATCTACATCTACAGACCTTGTATGCTTGACAATGTTAAATCACTCAGCTTCGGGTATCTTTTTCTCAGCTACGGTATATTAGAATCTGCTGTTTTTTTTTTCTACTTGTCAATTGCACCTCCTTCTCCTCCTCCTCCTCCTCCTCCTTCTCCTCCTCCTCCTCCTCCTCCTCCTCCTCCTCCTCCTCCTCCTCCTCCTCCTCCTCCTCCTCCTCCTCCTCCTCCTCCTCCTCCTCCTTCTCCTTCTCCTCCTCCTTCTCCTCCTCCTCCTCCTTCTCCTCCTCCTCCTCCTCCTCCTCCTCCTCCTCCTCCTTCTCCTCCTCCTCCTCCTCCTCCTCCTTCTCCTCCTCCTTCTCCTCCTCCTCCTCCTCCTCCTCCTCCTCCTCCTCCTCCTCCTCCTCCTCCTCCTCTCCTCCCCCCTCCTTCTCCTCCTCCTCCTCCTCCTCCTCCTCCTCCTCCTCCTCCTCCTCCTCCTCCTCCTCCTCCTCCTCCTCCTCCTCCTCCTCCTCCTTCTCCTTCTCCTCCTCCTTCTCCTCCTCCTCCTCCTCCTCCTCCTCCTCCTCTCCTCCCCCTCCTTCTCCTCCTCCTCCTCCTCCTCCTCCTCCTCCTCCTCCTCCTCCTCCTCCTCCTCCATCTCCTCCTCCTCCTCATTCCGTCGTCCAATATTACTTGTCATGCAATTGGGACCAATAAATATTAACTGACTGACCAACTAAGAGCTCGGCTTTAGGCCAAACGAATAGTCCGATTTGTCTGATTTTTCCAGGAATTATGTGAACTCTTATGAAATTGTGACTTTTATTCCTTTCAACCGGGAGTTGCTTCTGAAATCATTTTACACACATTCTTCAAGTTTTCATCATTTTTGGTAATAATTTCACGACATATTTCCATGATACTTCTAAAATATGTTTGCATGAATATACCAGATCGATTGTGTGAGCGAAATTTGGCAATAAATCATTTTTAACCGGAAGAGATTAGAATAATAACTTTCAGAAATGTAGAATACTGTCGTATCGACGAATCGTCCGATTTGTATGATTTTTCTCAGGGATCATGTGAACTCATATGTAATTGTGAGCTGAAACATTTCTGGGATGAGATCTTTCCGAAATGAGAACAAATCTCCAAATGTAGACAGCTAGCATATAATTGGTACACATCATCACACTTCTGTATGCTATTCAAACAAGCCGTTTCGGTGAAATTGATGTAAGAAATGTCAGCTAAAACATAGATAGAAATAATAGCGGAACCACGATGTGGTGATACCGACCTATTTCATCCTAATATGAAGAAGGTGGCCAACTCCCATACTGATAACATGGGAGGCATGTGTGGTTTCTTGCAGTCAGTACAGAGCCAAAGGTCCCGATTGCCTGTCACGATTTAGCGGATCCCCTCGTGAACTAGATGTAGATAAGAGTGGCCAACTCCCATACTGATAACATGGACGCTATTTGTGGTTTCTTGCGGTCAGTTCAGAGCCAAAGGTCCCGATTGCCTGTCACGATTTAGCGGATTCCCTCGTGAACTAGATGTAGATAAGAGTGGCCAACTCCCATACTGATAACATGGATGGTATTTGTGGTTATTTGCGGTCAGTTCAGAGCCAAAGGTCCCAATTGCCTGTCACGATTTAGCGGATCCCCTTGTGAACTAGATGTAGATAAGAGTGGCCAACTCCCCTACTGATAACATGGACGGTATTTGTGGTTTCTTGCGGTCAGTTCAGAGCCAAAGGTCCCGATTGCCTGTCACGATTTAGCGGATTCCCTTGTGAAATAGATGTAGATAAGAGTGGCCAACTCCCATACTGATAACATGGACGCTATTTGTGGTTTCTTGCGGTCAGTTCAGAGCCAAAGGTCCCGATTGCCTGTCACGATTTAGCGGATTCCCTCGTGAACTAGATGTAGATAAGAGTGGCCAACTCCCATACTGATAACATGGATGGTATTTGTGGTTATTTGCGGTCAGTTCAGAGCCAAAGGTCCCAATTGCCTGTCACGATTTAGCGGATCCCCTTGTGAACTAGATGTAGATAAGAGTGGCCAACTCCCCTACTGATAACATGGACGGTATTTGTGGTTTCTTGCGGTCAGTTCAGAGCCAAAGGTCCCGATTGCCTGTCACGATTCAGCGGATCCCCTTGTGAACTAGATGTAGATAAGAGTGGCCAACTCCCCTACTGATAACATGGACGGTATTTGTGGTTTCTTGCGGTCAGTTCAGAGCCAAAGGTCCCGATTGCCTGTCACGATTCAGCGGATCCCCTTGTGAACTAGATGTAGATTAGAGTGGCTAACTCCCATACTGATAACATGGACGGTATTTGTGGTTTCTTGCGGTCAGTTCAGAGCCAAAGGTCCTGATTGCCTGTCACGATTCAGCGGATTCCCTTGTGAACTAGATGTAGATAAGAGTGGCTAACTCCCCTACTGATAACATGGACGGTATATGTGGTTTCTTGCGGTCAGTTCAGAGCCAAAGGTCCCGATTGCCTGTCACGATTCAGCGGATCCCCTTGTGAACTAGATCTAGATGAGAGTGGCTAACTCCCCTACTGATAACATGGACGGTATATGTGGTTTCTTGCGGTCAGTTCAGAGCCAAAGGTCCCGATTGCCTGTCACGATTCAGCGGATTCCCTTGTGAACTAGATCTAGATGAGAGTGGCTAACTCCCCTACTGATAACATGGACGGTATATGTGGTTTCTTGCGGTCAGTTCAGAGCCAAAGGTCCCGATTGCCTGTCACGATTCAGCGGATCCCCTTGTGAACTAGATGTAGATTAGAGTGGCTAACTCCCCTACTGATAACATGGACGGTATTTGTGGTTTCTTGCGGTCAGTTCAGAGCCAAAGGTCCCAATTGCCTGTCACGATTCAGCGGATCCCCTTGTGAACTAGATCTAGATAAGAGTGGCTAACTCCCATACTGATAACATGGACGGTATATGTGGTTTCTTGCGGTCAGTTCAGAGCCAAAGGTCCCGATTGCCTGTCACGATTCAGCGGATCCCCTTGTGAACTAGATGTAGATTAGAGTGGCTAACTCCCCTACTGATAACATGGACGGTATTTGTGGTTTCTTGCGGTCAGTTCAGAGCCAAAGGTCCTGATTGCCTGTCACGATTTAGCGGATTCCCTCGTGAACTAGATGTAGATAAGAGTGGCTAACTCCCATACTGATAACATGGACGGTATTTGTGGTTTCTTGCGGTCAGTTCAGAGCCGAAGGTCCCGATTGCCTGTCACGATTTAGCGGATTCCCTTGTGAACTAGATCTAGATGAGAGTGGCTAACTCCCCTACTGATAACATGGACGGTATTTGTGGTTTCTTGCGGTCAGTTCAGAGCCAAAGGTCCCGATTGCCTGTCACGATTTAGCGGATCCCCTTGTGAACTAGATGTAGATAAGAGTGGTCAACTCCCATACTGATAACATGGATGGTATTTGTGGTTTCTTGCGGTCAGTTCAGAGCCGAAGGTCCCGATTGCCTGTCACGATTTAGCGGATTCCCTTGTGAACTAGATGTAGATAAGAGTGGCCAACTCCCCTACTGATAACATGGAAGGCATGTGTGGTTTCTTGCGGTTAGTTCAGAGCCAAAGGTCCCGATTGCATGTCACGATTTAGCGGATTCCCTTGTGAACTAGATCTAGATGAGAGTGGCTAACTCCCATACTGATAACATGGACGGTATTTGTGGTTTCTTGCGGTCAGTTCAGAGCCAAAGGTCCCAATTGCCTGTCACGATTTGGCGGATTCCCTCGTGAACTAGATCTAGATAGGAGTGGCTACGGTACCGATGGCATTGTTCAACTCACAAAATCTACAATTTTCGTAAAAAACGAATGCAACTGCTAACATTTTAATTCTACTGAGCCATGTGTAGCATTGTTGAGTATTGTTGTTGTATATAGTCATATATATATCTTTTTTTTCTTAAATTTATTCATTCATTTCATTTCCAAGTTTCAACACAATGTTATAAATACGGTGAATATTCTGTATATAACAACACAATTATGATAACACGTTACTATACAGTTCTAATGATATACCAGTGGAATAGGAAATGCAATACTGAGTGCAAGGAAGAAACCTTGTCTTTGCACTCGGGATAATATAAGATGGAGGATACGAATCAGAATCAAGAAGAAGAAAAGTATGGAATAATTCATTATACTGAGAGAAAATCATTTTTATTGACGGCTGTTCATCTTCTTGATGACTGACCATGAAGGTCCAGCTTACTACGAATTTGGAATTATAATTGCCGAAAGTGAAAATGAGTTATACAAATATAGTGATAAGATCAAAAACTTAATTATTATACAAAAAAAATATTAGAATTCAAGTAGATTGAGATACGCTGAAGAGATGATTGTGGAGAATATGTGATGATTTTCTTAATATTGTGGAAACTATTTCTTGAATTAATGATTTTGATACCGGTATATTAAATGATTTGAAAAAAGTAATAAAAAATGTGGGAATAGCTGCCCTTGCTCCAAGAAGGAGTCCTACAAAGTCCCAGTATTCCTCAGGAATTCCATAACGTTCCGCGAGGTGAGGAATACAGGGACGATATATCTCCTTCTTCTCCGCATCTACTTCTTCCGCGTGCCCCACTCCCTTTTCAAACCTAATAGTGGGGTCGAGAACTAGAACTTTTTCTCTGTCTCCCCGTATTGCGACAATGTCCACTCTACGGTTCGAACCTGAGGCAGAGTGACAATGCACCTCCTCGTGCACCTCCCATTTATTCATTCTAAATAGGTCAGCGATCATTGTTCTGATGGTGTGATGGCGGTTATTCCGCAGCAGTTCACCTTTCCGGCACGACCCGAGGACATGGGCAATTGTTTCGATCTCCTTGCAGCCTGGATGGCTAATGATACTTGATGAGACAGTCTATAATGAACAGTCATAACACTATAGTAACAACAATATGAGTGGAAACATATTTATATTTCAATACTGAATCCAAAACATTAATCTGTCGATTTAACGGAGGAAGATGTAGAGACTATACTGAGTTGATGAATCGATAAGATGAGTTGAATTATAATGATAATAATGATAGCATCAATAATAGAGCGATATTGAAGCGATAGGTGCGCTACAGGCAATCGGGACCCTGAACGCCGGAACTGACCTCAGATATATTTCACTTTCAAGACCCGGATTGGAGCACCTCCTTCTTATTACATTATGGAGAGAGTTGCTGATATCACTACATCGCGGCGGAACCATTGCTGAGATCCACGACTCTCGACATTCGATATTCACCGAATGAAGTATATTTGATAGAGTCAAGATTTGTAGACTTTTCGATTATGGACCCTACCTCATATATATATATATATATATATTTATATATATATATATATAAATATATATATATATATATAAATATATATATATATATATATATATATATATATATATATATATATATATATATATATAAATATATATATATATATATATATATATATATATATATATATATATATATTTATATATATATATGAATATATAAAAATATATATATGGATATATACATATATATGTATATATATATATATATATATATATATATATATATATATATATATATATATATATATATATATATATATATATATATATAACTATCTATATCTATCTATATATATATATATATATATATATATATATATATATATATATATATATATATATATATATATATATATATATATATATAAATATATATATATGAATATATATATATATATATATATATATATATATATATATATATATATAAATATATATATATATATATATATATATATATATATATATATATATATATATATATATATATGTCTATTCATAAATACAAATAAATATATATATATACGACACAAATAACTGATTAAATTGGGCTAGGGGTTGTTATCCATTGATCCCTGCCAGTTCCGACTTCTTCCTTTTATTCAGTACTGCCAGGTATCCTCTGTTCCTCCTCTTTCCACGATTTTCCTCCACCGTTCTCCACTCTCCCACCATCTCCCGTCCTCCACTTCCTCCCAATTTCTCCTTGGCTGACTACTTCATACTTCACTCTTTCCCGCCACCTTTCTCTTCAACTTCCAACTCTTCTCTTAGTTCCATTGTTTCATACTATCTCAAACATCGTTCTTGGTATTCTTTTCCCTTCCGTTCTCCCACATTCCAGTATCACCTAAGTATCTCTCTTTCCAATTCGAATGATAACCTTTTCACATATATAACATATATCATTGTAGACAATTGTGTGCATGATGACTGTGAAGTTGGTCCCCCTGATTGGTGGGCTTGGATAGCGTGGTGATTGATGATTGGCCGACACTGAAAGGAACCGTTTGTTTCAGGAGAGAATCCCGCCGCCATGCAGCATGGTGGATGTGTCGGCTGGGGTCGAGGCGTCTCGCTCCAGCTCTGTCTCACTGCGCTGCTCCTACTGCGCAGGTGACCACTACAATAGACCGCAGCAGAGCTACATACGTCACCACACGTCAACACATGCATCCAACACATCAACATGCCCTTGATTTAATTCAATAGCCTACTAGACATTCCATATGAATGTTCAATATATATATATAAATATATATATATATATATATATATATATATATATATATATATATATATATATATATATATATATATATATATATATATATATATTCATATATATCACATGCGTGTGTGCTTTGATCAAGATGACGTCATACCGGCACCTTGATTGGATGAGCTCGAGTGAGTGACTGAGGATTATATGTGTCACCATGATATATGCTATCCCTGTGAACTTCTTGATCGACTCGAAGCAATGTTTCGCTCCGAATCCACGTGCCACACGCGTCAAGAAGATTAATGAACTAATTAATTCAGC
>CAXFZR010000018.1:56234-73734 GCA_964007535.1 Brachyptera risi
GTAGAAAGTAAAAACAAATACAATCTTAAATATGTCACATATACATATGCAAACTATAAAGTGAGTGATGCAAAGAGCTAGATTCGTGCTGATCAGCTTCCCCTTCCGACCGAGAAAATCCTGAATTATACCGAATAGCAGTCCTCGCTACGCTCACCCAAACCCCCAGTGAGCTGAAAGAAAGTAGAGTTATGTATTAGGCCTACTAATGCGGTGTGAAGTACAAGCAGAATGTAATCAGCAATTGTCACCTCCAATTCCCAATACCTGGGATTCCCCTCGACTCGAGGGTTTGTCGTGTAGCTCCGCCTGGAAACTGATACGGCGAGACTACTCGATCAGCCGAGCTGCTATTGGCAGTAATGCCATGCTAATTGATTCCACCCACGGCCGCAGGAGTTCGCCACGAGCGTCTGATGATTATTCAAGGAAACAGCCCTATTTGGAATGTCTGTTCTAATTAAATATTGGGATAACTTCGAGGTTAAAGATGTCCTGGCGGTTATTAATTGCTTGTGATTTCATTATGATAGCGAGATATAACTCGATTATTAATGAGAGAATGCACTGGCAATCTTCAGGTACCTTGAGGGGACATTGACAACCCTGTACCTATACCTAAATATACACTCTTTTGGTACCTCACAAACTATGAAAGATGCATACACACATTTTCCGCAGTGGTTAAATATGAAACATTCGCACTGTATACATTCACTAAACAAAATTGACAAAATTGCTTGTTTTTTCAATTTTTTTTTTTTTTTGAAAATATCTGAAAAATACCTTTCTTGTTGAATACAACAGTCTTCACTCCCAATGTTATTGGTTCTGGGGATAGTAACATAGAATATATCTGAACGGGTATGGCGAGCTGGAAGTCACATGTGGTGAACATGTGTAGTGACTATCTCCAATGGTCACAGTGATCCAGCTACCAGCCTTAGAAGAAATTATATTTTCAAATAACTGGCATTCGAATACATCAGCACGACAGTTAATTCCCTCAGAATATCAGAAGTGGACCCACAGACAAACGCTGTATGAAAGGTTTAATATAATCAGAACAACTCAGAATAATTCAATGATTCTTCCAGTATGTGATTGATTAAATTTGTCACTATGAATCTGAGAAAATAATCAAAAATGTTGCCGTCAGTGTCTCCCTAATCTCCCTAATTTCTCACTTTTGTCTATTTATATCATCCACACGTGAGCTCGCTTGTAACCACGAGAGAAGGATTTTGTCTCAGAGCAAAATGACGAAAAAAACTTCGATAATCACACAATCTCGAACCAACTTTGATGTTAAACTCATTTTGGAAGGTGTGTTGTCATCAAACTACACGAATATGATATGTGTTCACAATTGTATCTCAGACTGGACAAAGTTGTCATATTCCGTGGCCCATCTCATGAGCAGAGGCTGGGATTTCTGCCGACAACAATGGAAACATCCCAAGGCTAAACAAGTCACCATGACACTCAGCTCTACTTGTAGATCAAGTTCTCCAATCAGAGTTCTTCTCTCTCCAAGCTAGGCCCAGCACGATTCGCATACTGGTTCACAAGGTATGAAGTCGGTCGCATCCAATCACAAGCAGGCCGACATCATGATCTCTCTTTCTAATAAAACAGCTCTCGAATGATGTCATAGACTCGGTGGTGAATTACTAGAGACCTGGTATTGATTGACTCTACATAATTTTTTCTCATCTTTATTTATTTCAACCTGTTATGTTGGGAATGGTACCATCCCGGAACTGATTGGGAATATTGAATGACCCCAGATGGACCCGACTGAAATCAATTCCTAGGAACACCTACAATAATTTATTGGATGAGCGTAGCGAAGACTCAATTTCACTGTACTTGAAAAATCGAATGTGTTTTTTTTTCGCGCTCTACAGGTCAAACAGATATTCAGATCATGATGAAACTTGGCACAGACATGAAACCCTATCTGACTTGATGCTGTATAGTTTTGAGGCAAAATTAGTTCAAAAGTTCTTGAGATAAATCACTTTGAAGTTTTCAAAAAACCCATATGAATAAGCCGGGCGGAAAAAATGACAAAGTGAATGTTCTCCGAAATTTTTCAAATTTTCACAGAACTCGGACAACATAATAATACACATTATTACGGACTTTTACAATAATCAGATGTGACATTTAGGAGTAAAAGATTAAAAAATGCGATTTTTATTTATTCAATTACTTCATTTTTTTATTCGATCATCCATCAACGCGGAAACACATAACGCGTTTTCCTAGTTATAATACTGAAGAGTAGTTTGTGGTTATATTGTGACTAGGAATTTTTCTTCCGGAGTAATATGAAGAACAATGGAACAACGAAAATACTCTGATTATATCTTTCAAACACTAACAATGTATGTAGGGGAGCGGGGGGCAATACAAGCTTTGGATGCCCGGGTACGAGTCGTTTTGGTGAGGAAAGCTCTGAAAGTAAAAAGTTCTGACCCTCAATCATTTTTCTCATCCCACAAATTATTTTCCACCATCATATCTGATGATTTTCGCAACGAGAAATGAGATCCGCCTCATCAGGCCCCGACCCCGGGACAGTGTGAGGTTAATAATCCAGCTGTACTGAGACCATATAAGGGAATGATGGATTCCATTCCTCCAACATATCGTCAACACCCTCAATGAGCAACTATGGTATACTGGGCAGTGGGTTCTTGTGTTATTAGACGAGCTTTAGCGAGGATTCAATTTGACATACTGAAAAAAATTGGTGTTCGTTTTTATGTTTTTTTTTTTTTTTTTTTTTTTATGTTTTTTTGTCGGTTCTCCACAGGTCAAACGGCTACAGCTATCAACTTCAAACTTTTTTTCGTCATGGTTCCTCATCTAACTTAGATCTGTATAGTTTTGTGGCATTATCGGGTTGTAACTTTTTTTTTTATGAATTTTAGAAATTTCAAAAATCCCCATTAAAATAACCCGGAGGAAAATACTTGAAAAATCGAAATTTTTCAAGACCTCTCAAATTTTCGCCGAATATAAAGGAAACTATTAAGCACATTTTGAGAGATTTTTCGCATCAATCGGATGAGAAATAACGAAGAAAACGCATTTATAAAGCATTTTCCCATCAATTTAGGCTATTACGGGAACCAATTAAATCTATAGCAACAAGTGTCACCAATTAATTCAAAACGATTGAAATGAATGAAGAGGAAGGCCGTGACATAACTGATTCTCGTAAGGTTTTTGAACGTTTGGAGTGATCCAAGGTCTGTAGATGTAGATTGGGTTGACAAATTATTTTTCATTCTAGATTTTTTTACCCCTAAGCTCGTCTAACAACGCGCATCCCGCGTTTTCCTAGTTACTTGTAATCTGTCTTTCTGAGTACTTTGAAGAATAATGGGAGATTATGAAACCACAAATCGCTGTAATTATATCTCTCAAGTACGTACAATGTTTGTAATTGGTTTTTATGGCAGAATATCGCTATTTCGTGTACACAAGAGCAACCGGAAAATTAATTATGGTGGAAAAATAGATGTTTTTGTGATCATTCCGAACATTTGGTGGTATAAAAGTCTCAGTGAATATGATAAGTATGGATATTCTCAATGCTTATACCACAATAAAACCATTGAGCTAACTCGCTATCATTGTTGATTATTCGCACGAGATATTATTTTCTGCTCAATGGCAACAACAATAAATTCATTGGAATAAGGCCCGGTATTACCAAGTCCAGTTAGCCTTTATCTGACAGTTCAAACTTGTTATCACCATGGTTACCAATGCTATTTGTTTTCACCAACTCTCAGATAAATACTAACTGGCCGTGGTAATACCGGGCCTAAACAAGTTTTGATTGATTGTATTTTGGTTGTAATCTGCTCGATGTGGGAAGAAACATATATTGATGTTTTATCAGAATATCCACATCTCTTACCATTCGAAAATTATCAACAAAAATATTTAAAATATCCCAGAATTCTTCTGATATATCACTGAACCACGAGATTAATCGCTGCTATTGTCTTCAATATCAATTGTTCTTGGTTTTCCAAATGATCAAATGTTCATCTTCACATCAATCTGCCGGTCATCTGAAGACGTATGGATATGGATTTATCTGGCAGTTAGCCTATCCTGCGTCTAGACCAAGATACATTGAGGGTTGCGTTTGTTTACGGCCGGGAGATACTGCCTTCACTTATCTTGAAAACAAGTACCATACCGTGAGGACATTTCTGTGTGATATGGATCGCTGCTCTATCTGGTGGTGTTTTGTAGGAACGGCTGCTAGGCTGGTGAACTTGATGCCAGCGAGCCGACCTTGATCGTTACGTTAGTTCCTTCTATCACCACTCATCTACGCACGGTCAATAGTACTTCCAACGTGGACCGTGAATTTGAACATATTTTTAACATGAGAGAGATAGGAAGTGAGGACACCATCTCCAACGGGCAAACGCAACCCTCAATACATCTTGGTCTAAAGACACGTAGACATACATGTGTGTGTGTGTGTGTGTGTGTGTGCACACTGTGAACCTGTGGGATGCAAAGTGTTTACCGAACCAGAAGTCACGGCCTAGCGTATTCCAGGGAGAGCTAGTTGTCTAGAGTAGATTATGTTCGCTGAAATAAAATATATTTATAATGTGTTATACTGTGCATAAGCTCACTGGAGTGAGATAACTTGCTTGTGAAAAGTGCGGTCGATTAACGGAGACATGTAGTCAATAGTTGATTGGTGGAAAACAAAAGAAAAACAATATATGTCGACTAGCGGAAAACAAAAGAGGAACAATATTTCTGTTGTTTGGTTCATCGATATTCTATTGTTAGAGATCGAATGTGTCTAGGAAACTCATCTCTGTTCCCTCATCGGTAACCATTGACTACGACACACGGTGAGAAGAAGAATACAATAGCTTAAAACTGAATAAAAAGTGTTATAGATAATTTATTCAATGGTCTCATAAAGGATGATATTAAAACCCTTGCATCGATAATATGTAAATGACCTATCATATACTCATGTACAGGCAAGTGACGTTTCCATTTCATGTTGATTGGGTTTGAATAAAGATGAACACTGACTCTGTGAGACAATACTGTGATGTTATGTGTATGTTGACTGGTGGCGCTGTGAGAGAAGTCTGGGTAACGGTGCAGTTTAGCATCACAGGCCGGAAACACGTGTCTTGTACCTGAACTTGATGTGTGATTGTGAGTCTTGTTCCTCTTCAACCAGTGGAGCCCCATACTTGAGTGAATGTTGTGTTTTATCAGTTCCAAGGGGACATTGTGAGTGAGAAATTGTTTTTTTTCCTTTCAATGATCATTAAAATGATCTGGTCTATTCCTAACTGATTATCAAAAGATTGGTTTCAGAAACGCATAAGGTTTGATTGAAAATTAAATTTTCAGTCACGCATGACAACATCTCAATATCACAGCAGTACTGTTATATTGATTGCTCTGAAATGCATCCACGAAACATCAGTCTCATGTATATTCATTTTGGATCCACTTTGATATCAGCCAAAATGTCGAGAAACGCGCCGTAAAACCCTAATATGCATTCATTCATTTTGGATTCGAATATTTTCTCACCGATGCAACTAACTTCTTCTCAGAATTGCTTGTATAACTAGACCTTTGACATATTCGCAATGAATTCATGCATGTGTGCCAAACATGTGGATTGTATTTCACAACTCCGCGACAAATACATGTTTCAAAAAAAATGCAAACAAGTTGAAAAATGTGACAAATTTTGGAGCATTGTTTAAAATTGCATTATTTTGTCAGCATTGTTGTAATAAGGTTATGAAGTATGTGTGTACAAACACTCGCAAGGTGCATGCGTACAAAACATGTGTATCCTGGGTGAGGTCGTTTCTGAGATAAAGGAACATACACTTTGTTTTTCCAACATGGAAGAGATGTGGCTTACAATGTCCCCTTGACTCATTAAAGCATGCAGATTTCTCGGATGTATTCAGTCAGGAGTCTGGTGAGTGCAAAGTCTTCAAGGGCATCACAACTATGATGATGGATTTACACAAACAATGACGATCCAAATCTAAATTCAATTGAAAACTGTAAATCATATTGTTTCTTGATGGAATGAAGCGAACTCAAGGCCACTGAAACTAAAAGAGACGCATGTTCAAAGTGAGTTGGGAACTGTTGAAACACAAAAAATACTCACGTATGATAGTTCCATATAACGCCACCGTGAGCTCATGCCACATGAGGACAACTGTTCCAACGGACCATGTGACCGAGTCAGGCTGGGCATGACCTTGGACGACCTGAACAGGCGCATGCGCTCAACCATGAGTCAACCAGTGTCGATACGCAATGTTGATAGAATAATATTATCTGGAAGAGCTAAATACCATGACAACTCGAGATAATAACAGAGTCACGGTCTATTGGAACGCATTAATGTGACGTAATCCCAGCTCACCTCAAGAGCAGGGCTGCGACTTTGTGCTGACAACAATGGTACTTGACATGTTGCTATGGTACTTGACATGTTGCCATGGTACTTGACATGTTGCTATGGTACTTGACATGTTGCTATGGTACTTGACATGTTGCTATGGTACTTGACATGTTGCTATGGTACTTGACATGTTGCTATGGTACTTGACATGTTGCTATGGTACTTGACATGTTGCTATGGTACTTGACATGTTGCCATGGTACTTGACATGTTGCTATGGTACTTGACATGTTGCTATGGTACTTGACATGTTGCTATGGTACTTGACATGTTGCTATGGTACTTGACATGTTGCTATGGTACTTGACATGTTGCTATGGTACTTGACATGTTGCTATGGTACTTGACATGTTGTTATGGTACTTGACATGTTGCTATGGTACTTGACATGTTGCTATGGTACTTGACATGTTGCTATGGTACTTGACATGTTGCTATGGTACTTGACATGTTGCTATGGTACTTGACATGTTGCTATGGTACTTGACATGTTGCTATGGTACTTGGCATGTTGCTATGGTACTTGACATGTTGCTATGTTACTTGACATGTTGCTATGGTACTTGACATGTTGCTATGGTACTTGACATGTTGCTATGGTACTTGGCATGTTGCTATGGTACTTGACATGTTGCTATGGTACTTGACATGTTGCTATGTTACTTGACATGTTGCTATGGTACTTGACATGTTGCTATGGTACTTGACATGTTGTTATGGTACTTGACATGTTGCTATGGTACTTGACATGTTGCTATGGTACTTGACATGTTGTTATGGTACTTGACATGTTGCTATGGTACTTGGCTCTTGAAGTGAATGGAAACTGACCAGAATTCTCAGACTCTCGGAGCTAGCCAGGCCTAGGACGTTATTGCAAGTGTTATCGATGGAGGGTTCTAATCACTAGGGGGACCTATCATGTAGAACATGACCGGATGTGAATGATAAGGAGGTGCAAGTCATTGTTGCAGAGTGTGCGTCAATGCGTCATTATAAAGTAGCTAATTGATATTTCTAGCTAGATAGAGGTATGTAATCAATCATCGAAACTCTCACATCAACACACTGGTTATTATTAATGTCTTCTTTTTGAATAGTTATAGAATTCATAAAGTTACTCTAGAATCATAATTCATATAATGTGAAATACATAATGTTTCCAATAGCAGTCCCTCTATATGAATATACTGGGCAGAGATTTTTGGTGAGAAAGTGATTATGTGGCCTATTGTTGGGCTTGGTTATATATATATATATATATATATATATATATATATATATATATATATATATATATATATATATATATATATATATATAAATGTGTATATGTGCAGTCTGTCATATGTGCAATATGTGTATTGCGTCTGTCATTTTGTGGAACATGTTTAATTTATTTGTATATACAAACATTTCAAAACTTGACCTGATGATTTGTTTGACCCTGTGTTAAGAAGTCCCACCACTTTTCCTGATTGATGATCCACATAGCCCCAGGGGACCCTGTTGGTAAAGATATGACCTTTCTATCTTTTCAAACCATTTCTTGTGATTCTCCAATTCCTCATCAATATTAATTCTCTTGCATATTTGAATGGATGGGTGATGGAAATAATCATTTCATCGCGGTCCGTGCCAACATTCTCAATGAAGTTATCCAATGACGATTTATCACTTATTTATTCAAATTGTGGTACCTTTGGTTCAACTCAAGATGCATTGAGGGTTGCGTTTGTTTGCGGCCAGGAGATGGTGACATCACTTATCTTGAAAACATGACCATACCGTGAGGACTTTTCTGTGTTATATGGATCGCTGCTCTATCTGGTGGTGTTTTGTAGAAACGGCTGATAGGCTGGTGAACTTGATGACAGCGAGCCGGCCTTGAACATAATGTCAGTTCCTTCTATCACCACTTATCTACGCACGGTCAATAGTACTTCAAACGTGGCCCGTGAATTGGAACATATTTTCAACATGGAAGGGACAGGAAGTGAGGACACCATCTCCAACACGAGTGGGTCGCCGTCCACCCTCCGATTAGTTCGAAAGGGTTCGGCTTCGTTTGAGAGAATAGTTTGGTTGTAATTTCCACTGCTAGAGTGCACCAGTTCTCGATATATGAGCTCCGTTCCGCCTGCCGGTGGTATGCGCGAGGTGAGGACACCAACCTAACCCAATAACTTGACACACTGTCCGCAACCTGACTTTGTCCACATAATTAACCATGTTCCTCTATATATAAACTCTGGAAGAACTAATTTGAAAACAAAAGTCAGAAGAGGGATGCGATCAGAGCTCCCTGGCATAGGTGTCAGCCGTGCTAAGCATTGAGATGCGGTGATAACTTCGCTTGGGAGCGTTATTTCAGTCATTTCATTTATTCAAGCCGGACTCGGGCTCGGACAAAGCAGCCGAACCCTCCCGAACGAATACGAAGGGTGGACGGCGACCCGCTCGTTCTGCACGAGGCAAACGCAACCCTCAATGCATCTCGATTCAACTCACGCTAGCTCCGTGATTCATGAATCATTTTCTAGCTCATCCTGTCCACATGTGATTCCGCACAACAGGGTCCCTTTACCAATTGGGAACTAATCGGTCATTATATATTCAATTGTTTATTGTGGTGAATAAAAGTTAAAGTGATGAATTGTGCTGAAAAGTCGTACGAAGTCGAGCATCGGTTCATATTTCATATTTCAGTCTGATTGTTAGTTCTTGCACGATTCTATGTAGCGCTAATCAGACAATTGATGCGGCACATGAATGTCACGGTGTGTCATCTCACCCCTTTTCTCACCGCGTGTCATTCCATCTCAGAAACAAATCATAAACCATACATTCAGCTGATTATATATCATGATTACTTAATGTATTTAGGCCTTATTACCAATATGAGGCCTAATCTAGTTTTTCATAATTATAAGGCATACTATATGGTATAGTGATCTCGTGGGTCTTCAACTCGCAAAGGTGGAAATGGGAGGAGAATGAAAGGGGGGAGAGGGTGAGAATATTGGAGAGTCCATCTGAGATGATCCGAGACTTGGGATGGCGGGAATTGGAAATACGGAGAAAGGAGGATCGGATCTGTAATTTCTTCAGGGTAATGGAAGGAGAAGGGGGCTGGGGAGAGTTGAATAGGTTGATTGAAAGGAATGAGTCAGGGTATGGGGGTAGGCGAAGTCATGATAGAGCAGTAGTTATGAAGGGGGCTAGATTAGATGTCGGTAAGTTCTCTTTCTTGGATAGGACAGGTAGGGATTGGAATGGGCTTAGTAGAAGTATACTTGGGGAGGATGAAATAAAGTTGAAGCTATTCCGTCAGAAGGTTAGGGAGGTGATAGGATAGGATCGATAGGGAACTTGCCACCGCGCATTTATGTGCAACTGCAAGAGTTAAATGATAATAATAATCATAATCATAATAATAACCACAACCCTTCTTCCATTTTATGTGATGTTATCAGTCTCTACGCCCTCCTCCCCTCCTCCTCACCCCTCCCTTAGAATAGTGATACAAATATAGGTAAACAGGTTTGCAACTAATGCTGCCACGAAAGTGAGCATAAAAATAACTACACATCTTTCAGTTGGGGTCAACATCCAATTGATAGGTTTGACAAATTGTATATCTACTTCGAATGAAACTCTGTGCCTGGCGGTACGTGGAGAGTCCTTCACACGGATCACATAGCGGTCGAAACGGCCGACAAGCTGATGGCAACATCCATTGGCGATAATTGCACATCAGTATTTACGAGGCAGGAACTAAACACAACGGCCAGTCGTTTGAATAATAATGCCGTTAAGTAGAACGGCGAGCGAGTGCAGGGAACTAATAGCGACAACACTATTGCTGGGTTGAATACAGCGGGGGGGGGGGGGGGGGTTAGTCGGTGCACGGTTGTTCAGGAGACCAGGGTTCGATTCCCTTCACGGTCGACCATCCTGACTGAGGTGCACCGTTTTCCTCCCACTCCATCCGATAGTGTACAGGACCCTTACCTAATGAATGCCGTGCTAGAGCTAGCTAGCTCCAAGAGGCTGGGACTTTGATTGGTTAATGTTTACTAGGAGAGCTATCTGTCATGGCAACGTGTCTGGTCTCTGTGTATTTCCACTGTTGTTACACAAAATCCTAGCCCTGCTTATGTAGTGAGCGACAAAATGTGGTCGAATTATTCAGTCCAAGAGACCGTGGATTTGTTTTTATAATATATTGTCATTGTTGGTAGCTTTTTTAGTGAACATTGACCAATAAAAGACATGGGCTCTTGGAGCTAGCTATAAGCACTAGCATGATATTTCGAGTGGTTTATTGGGTAAGGGTCCAGCACAACTGGGCAGACGCAGCATATCAGACGTTGTGAGATGAGCGAGATATCTGAATGAGTTATAGTCCACTCTGACACCTCGACTCCTATTCAATATACATCATTGGCTGAATATCGAATCTATAGGAAGCCGTGGATCTCAGCAATGGTTCAGGGGCCGAATTCACAAAAGGTCATTTTGATACGGCTCAAAATTACGACAATTTCCAGAGATAATACCATATTTGATAAACTATCCTCTATTTTTCAATCATAATGAATAATAGTTTGATAATAACAATGGATTAAATCAAAAATCGAGATAAAAAATCAGAAATAATATATCAAATATGGTATTATCTCTAGAAATTATCGTAACTTTGAGCTGGATCAAAGTTATGACCTTTTGTGAATTTGGGCCTTGCTTTCATTTCCATATATCTGTTGAATGGAGAAACATGTATTGAATTACTTTTTTCAAAATGGTTGATCCGAATTGCATACAAAATTGTGATATTGTGTCACAGTGTTCACATTGGGAGAATTGTCCATATTTTTTCGGGAGAGATTCCATTTTTCATTCAAAAAAAAAAATTTCGAACATCAAAATGCAGAATACTAATTTGTATTCCGGAACGAGTATGTTTTCCTAATTTGTTTCCTATATCATCAATCTAGAATTGGCTCAATCTCATTCCGATCTTGTTGACCTCAATCGTCTTCACTTCCAAGCCGACGATACGTGCCACTCTCGAACAGTCACGGAATCTTGAGAAATATTTCGCTCGTCAATTTCTCACGTTCCCATTGGACGAGTCGAGTAATTGAATCAAACGAACGTTTGCTTCAATTTTCATCAGGTTTTCTAGTTGTACATTGCATTCCTCTTCCAGTAGGTCAACAGCATGGAGTTGTGCTGATTCGTTTGTAATTGCAATATCTTGTATATCAGTCTGGAGTCAAAGTCTGCGCTGAGGTTCAACAATCGTGAAAAACAGTGGCGGCTCGTGTGTAAGCACTGCTGAGAGGCAGCACTTTTCTGTGATTTGCCGGATGCGAGGCTATTTTGAATTGATTTTTAATTATTGAATACATCACTTCTTTCATTTCGTGCAATGTTTCCGTACAAATTAAACAGATGGTGGTTTAGTTATCAATATGAATGAATTTTGAGATCTGAATGTGAATGTAGAATGAGTACAATGTGAATTTGTTTGAGACGTAGAAAATTTTGTCCTGCATGGCGATTTACGAGGCTACATTTACGGGGTATACGCCCATAGTTTTGTGGCTGCGTACCATCATATTCAATGTCTTTCATTTAACTGCAGAGCCCCCCCATCTTTCAGGTCACCGGCCGCCACTGGTGAAGAATGTAGACAAATTACTCGTCGAGAGTTAGTTGTAATGGGGTTGAGTAGGACAGTGTTGATCACGTGAGAGGAAATAATTCTTTTTTGTTTGCTCATCCACACGATGAAGGACCACGGACTTCCAGCCTAACATAAGTTTCTGACTATAATTACCGAGAGTGGTAATGAGTCATGAAATCATGATGATAAAATCAAGAACTCAATTTGAAATAAAGTAAAACTACAGAGGAGACCATTAAATACTCTTTAATTGAAGATGGACGGCGGCGAGAATCGAACCAGGGTCTGATACTCCCTACACATTCCGTTTCGAATGGAGTGAGTGCGTTAACCACTGCACTGCATGTGCCAGTGATATCATATGATAATTGAAGGGATTAGAAGCAAAGTGAACCAACACAATTTTTTCCTCAAAATGATCTATTCGAACCACTTCATTCGTATTGTGTCATTTTTTTTTTTTTCAACACCAGTTTCAGAGGTTTAAACATGTGGACCAAGCTCTCTGGCCCCCATTATATTTTGGAGCAAAACGGACCAACCCACATTGGAAGTGTTTTGTTTTTAATTTTTGGTTGGTCCACTTCCATCCCTTCCATCTGATCCCTTCCATCACATGATAGATTTCGAACTTCAAATTTATACCACAACAAGTATATTTATTCATACATATGTTTTACATAATTACTCGTTCATTTTCACAATTACAATGATTCATTATTCATCATATCATTATATCGTGTATGATTTCCCAACACCACAGAACAATATGTTCCTTGTTTGAAGGCATTCTCTTCCAGCCCATCCTGCAGATCAAGCATGGGATGGCTATGTGAAGTGTTGCGGTGGCTCACTAAAACTCGCGCACGAGTCGACTAATCGACTTGACTGACCATGTGACGTCACAGCTGACCATGTGACGTCACGTCTGACATCAACACCTACACAGACGCGTGTTGGAATGATCCATTATGCGACGAAAGCTGAGTGATTGTCTGAAACTCGTTTATCGCTGCGGATCGATACTAAAACTGTTATACACAATCAACATATAATGTCGATGATGTGTTTTGAACTGGATGAAATATACCATCACACTGCTCGACGGCGTATCACGAATAGGGTGCATTCCGAGACCTACTGGCCTCACTTGTAGTACAGTACTTGCCGGTAGAATAATTTGTACCCAGTAGGCCACAGTAACGGGACGCACCCAGTACAATCCCAAAGTAAAAAGAAATGTTTTTCAATAAAATTTCAGTCTATGGAACAAAGTGTAGGAAAATATATGCGAATCAACCCAGATTATGTTTCAAATCCAATTATACTTTTCCGGGTGCAGTATATAACTCTGCCTTATTCACATCAATATTTCCATTCTGATTTGTCTGTAAATAGACCAATTCAATCCAATTCAATCTCGCACCATATATGTATTAACAATCACTTTCACTGAGCTATCTGTGACAAATAGCTCCAGTGTTTCCAATACGCATAGTCCACTTGCGTTGTGGTTTGGGAACGTACTCGGAGTAGGTTTCGGAATGCATCAAGTACGCTTGCAGTAGATTCTGTAGGTTTCGGAATGCATCAAGTACGCTTGCAGTAGATTCTGGAGGTTTCGGAATGCATACAGTACGCTTGCAGTAGATTCTGGAGGTTTCGGAATGCATACAGTACGCTTGCAGTAGATTCTGGAGGTTTCGGAATGCATCAAGTACGCTTGCAGTAGATTCTGGAGGTTTCGGAATGCATCAAGTACGCTTGCAGTAGATTCTGTAGGTTTCGGAATGCATCAAGTACGCTTGCAGTAGATTCTGGAGGTTTCGGAATGCATACAGTACGCTTGCAGTAGATTCTGGAGGTTTCGGAATGCATACAGTACGCTTGCAGTAGATTCTGGAGGTTTCGGAACGCATCCAGTACGCTTGCAGTAGATTCTGGAGGTTTCGGAATGCATACAGTACGCTTGCAGTAGATTCTGGAGGTTTCGGAACGCATCCAGTACGCTTGCAGTAGATTCTGGAGGTTTCGGAACGCATCCAGTACGCTTGCAGTAGATTCTGGAGGTTTCGGAACGCATCCAGTACGCTTGCAGTAGATTCTGGAGGTTTCGGAACGCATCCAGTACGCTTGCAGTAGATTCTGGAGGTTTCGGAACGCATCCAGTACGCTTGCAGTAGATTCTGGAGGTTTCGGAACGCATCCAGTACGCTTGCAGTAGATTCTGGAGGTTTCGGAACGCATCCAGTACGCTTGCAGTAGATTCTGGAGGTTTCGGAACGCACTCTAATTGTAGCGTGTAGTTCAAGCTGGATTCACAATGCAAACTAATGATTAGTGACCAATACTAAATACTAACATTGAGAAACCGAGCATTCACGTAGCCTTGAAATAAGAATTAATTTTCAAGAGTCGTAGCAGCTGTCTTAAGATGATGGATATAAATTGAAATCTTCATGTTAGAAGGCTGTAAACCAGCGGTTCATCGAGCGGGATAGCTTCCTTTTGCATTGACTTCTTGTCGTTTCGAATTCACGACTTCTGATTGGTCGGACTAATGATCAAAACTAATGAATAATACTGAAGTTGAAAGTTAGTTAACTTTCAATGTCAGTCACTAATGTTAAACACAATGTGAAGGTCAATGATTCCGTATCTGTCAACTTTAGTTAATCATTGATGAGTGTAGCGAAGTCTCCATCCCACTCTTATAGGGCTTTGTCTGTGTGTTTTTTTTTTTTTTTTTTTTTTTGTAAGCACTCCACAGGTCGCAAGGGTTGACTGATCAATATGAAACTTTTTTTGTATACGCAAACTCATCCAACTTAGAACTGTATGGCTTTTGGGATGAATCGGTCGGACCGATTTTGAGAATCATCATCTCAAAGTTTCTAAAAACCCCATAAGATTTGGCTGGGCGGAAAATGTTGAAAAATAAAATCTCTCCAAATGGGATGAAATTCTCTCTAAATGTGTATACATAGATTTTACAAATTATTACGATTTTTCAAGCAATTCTGATCAGTCGTTTTGGAGAAAAAAAATAAAATGACTGATAATATTCATAAAATAAATCATAAAAATTGTGACAGAATTAAGTTGTCGAGATTCACTGCTTTCTAGATTCAAGAGTTGACCAACAATGAAGTATTTTTTATATGCGTCAAGGTGTGTAGAATACCAGAGTCAATGAAGTGGCAAGAGTAGAACTTCTTTAACGACTTTTATAGCTTATTCAGATATCAAGGTGTGTAGAATACCAAAGTCGATAAAGTAGCAAGGGTAAAACTATTTCAAGGACTTTTATACCTTATTGAGATATCTCGCTCATCTTACAACGCATATTTCGCGTTTGACTAGTTAATCACTAATCATTAGTTCACATTGTGAATAAAGCTTTATTGAGTCACTCCTGTCAACTGTACCACTGTTCAGGTGAGACGGTATATTCTCAGGAACGTAAGTGGCCGTGATAAAAGTGTAGAAGATGCGACATTTTTATCAATAATCACTGTTGTCGACAGCTGACTGGAGGTTTGAGCAGGATCTGATGAATAGCTGGATCGTCGACTGTGTGTAGATTGATGATAGATCATAACAAAGCGCTGAAGTATGTGAAGATGCTTATTGTGTCACTGTACCTCATTGATAAGGACCAGAAGACATGAGACCTCATTGGTGACAGCGGAGGGATAGAAACTTCAACAATTGTCTCAAGTTGATGACCAGGTGACTGTACATTGGCATCACTGTTAGTGTGAACGGGTCTTATTCAAATCTCATGACTCCTCATCTGGTTTCATGGTCCGAGCCTGTAGTGTGCAAGTTTCATCTGGCATTGCCGTGTTGGATCTCATACTGGGTCTCATTGGAGGACCAGAAGACACAAAATACTTTCTTTACTTCAGGTTGAGTCAGCACTCAGACATTTCTCACAATTTGATTCCTTTTTTTTATATATATTGGGTTTTAACGACGCACTGTAATGATTACTAAGATCTATTGGCGTCGGGTGAATGATTAATGAGATGATGGGATGATGAGATGAAGGTTTTTCATGGGTAATGGGAAGGATAGTGGGAAGGAAGCGGTCGTGACCTATATTGTGGGAACCATCTTGGTATCAGCCTAGATTACAGAGGGTAACCACGAAAAAAACATTGTAAAGATGGACGGTGGCGGGGATCGAACCGGGTCCGACATGCCCACTACCTCCCGGATCACACGAAGCAAGTGTGCTAACCACTCAACTACTGTGCCGGTCAGTTGATTCCTCCAAACAACACTTGCACACTGAGGTCATGTCAATGGAACTCTTCTCATTCAAGAGGACTCATAATTCGCCTTTTTTTGGCACATATTATTTCAAAAGTGTAACAAATATATGAATATGATTGGTTTGAACACATTCAGGATATTGTGGGTTCAGGAATTGTTTCCAGTGACATGCGCAGTGCTATTTCCATGGGTTCAGGCCTGCTACGCCTGGATGTTCTCTCTGTTCAGTGCCCTCTGTTCCAGAATATGAATCTTCAGTTTAAATATATCTTCATATATTTCCATTGCTGGTGCATCTCATGAGAATGTGCTCATATCTCACTCATCCAAGGAAGCGCAACTTGTCGGGTTTTCCCTGGTACCTTTGAGACAATATATTCTCTGTTTGTCGAACTGTTTGGACCGTGACATTCTTAAGTTCCAACACGACATTCGACGCGAGTGTACACCGGCAACAAGAAGAATGCGTATGTTTTTTTCATTACAATCGGAAAACCAAATATTATTAGTTCTGGAAACGACTGACAAAAGATAAGAAATGTGTTTCTGTCTCGAGAAAAAAAAACAATATTTCTTCGAAATTGAACTTATCGTGATTCTTATTTCTCGTATACATGTATACACAGTTGATGAAAAGTTTGTCTACCAACTGAAACGGTGCGGTGTGTGTCATGTTTTTCATGCCTTTTCGGCAAGGTTTATATTCTTCTCTGACATTATGCAACGTAGGCCCATACATTGCATTATCAACTTCTTTCAAATTTCTGTTCCATCATCTGGTTTTTCTATACAACATTACATTGCATTATTGGAATTTGTGTGGGCCCATCATCAATATGCTGACAGAATGGTTCCGTCTTTTGTTATAACGAGGGTATGTTCGGGTATAGATATTCTATGTTTTCTGTTGTATTAGTTGTCATTTCTTTTTCTGACATTGTGTTTCTGGATTTGAATTACGAACTCGTTTCTCAATCTCTACACTCATTCTCTGGAATGGTCTTTGTCGG
>CAXFZR010000018.1:76234-123120 GCA_964007535.1 Brachyptera risi
TTTTTCCTCCGGATTATTTATTTATCAATTTATTCATTCAATAATCCCTTCAACCCTCTTCCGAGGAAATCGGAATGGTTAGCAGTTTACAATTATCAGTTCACAATTATCAGCTTACTAACTTATGAATGTGGTTTATGACATTAAATGATATTAAGTGAATCCATTGATAATTAACAATGATGATAAAGATAGTAATATTTGAAATGGTAATTATAATAATATTTGAGATAATATTTAAAATAATCCTGATAAATCAAAATAGGTACTATCAATTTTGATCTTCAAATTGCAGGTGATATCAGCTTTCAATAGCTAATGTTTGTCCAATTGATAAGTTCAATTTGTAAATACATATCATTTTAAAATCAGTTCTGATTGGTACTATCGGAAATTCTGATTTTTCCAATCGATTTCAATTCTCAAGATGATTACAGTTTTGAAATAATTCTAGTTTTAATTAATTATAATTTCGAGTTATTTTGAATATTGATTCAAATTTTCAGATAAAGCCAGTGTCCATGAAATCCTCCACGGAGTAGAAAGTGTTTTTCAGAAGATGCATTTCAATTGTTGATTTGAATTCTTTGACAGGCATTTCTTTGACGATTGTTGGTAATTTATTGAACAATTTTGATCCACAATGATGCAAGCCTCACTGGTAAATAGTCTTATAGTGCTTGTCCAGTTTAATACGATTCTTGTGTCGAGTATCGTGACTGTGTTCAAGGGGGGGGGGGGGGAGGGGGGGGGGGGAATTCATGGATATTAGCTCTGACAAATGTTAGTACCTTGAATATATATGTGCACGGCAATGTCATGATTTGTAACTCGTAAAATAGTGGTTGACAACTTGGCATTATTGGTACAGATGAAGAAATAGACCTCCAATTGGATTTCATAATTATTCTAATTGCTGCCTTTTGCAGCTTAAAAGTATCGTTCACATTACTAGCATTACCCCAGAACTCAATACCATAGCTCATGACTGAATGAGGATATGCTAAATAAACCATCTCAAGTGTATTGAGATTTGATGTCTTTGATAGATTTCTAAGCATAAAACAAGCTGAGAGCTGAGTTTCGAGTTAACATTATTTATATGCTTGGTCCATTTGTTTTTATTGTCTATTCGAATCCCTGAAAATGTCGTACCAATTGAGAAGGGAATTATTTCGTTATCAGTTTGTATTTGCATTACATTTTTGTTTTCTGAGTTGAAATGTATAAGATTCGTTTTCTTTCGATTCAGGAAAAGCATATTGCGGTTGTAAACCAATTGGAAAGTAGTATCACCATGTTGTTTTATTCTCTGAATTCTCCGTTTTCCCGGAGGAATAGTTTGGAATACTACTAGTTTGAAATACTAGGTTTGGATTGCATACGAAATGGTGATAATGTTCAAACCTATAGTGTATACATTCAGAGAAAATTTCATCTCGTTTGGAGAGATTTCATTTTTCAACATTTTCCGCCCAGCCAATTCTTATGGGGTTTTTAGAAATTTTGAGATGATATTCCCATAAATCGGTCTGACCGATTCATCCCAAAAATCATACAGTTCTAAGTTGGATGAGTTTGCGTGTACAAAAAAAACAGTTTCATGTCGATCAGTCAACCCCTGCGACCTGTGGAGTACCCACAAAAAAAAAAAAACACAAACAAAGCCCTATAAGAGTGGGATGGGTTCCTCGCTACGCTCATCTAATGAATTTCATATCATCAATTTCATTCTCTGTTATGATGATTATTGATTGACAAATCAATCAATGAATCAATTTAATTTCGAATAATTGTATTCACATTTCTCAGCTCTTCTGATCAAACAACACACACACACACACATGCAATGCAATTGGTAGTTTTTGAGGAGTGGAATACATGCCCGACGTCGAGTCATCCACTCCGTCTCTCACTGAACGACCAGGGTGACTACACATTTTCCATCACAAAATTCCCTGACTTTTCCAGGTTTTCCAAGTGAAAAATTATATATTTCCTGTCTGCAAATTTGACTTTCCCATCGATCAGATATAGGAAAAAATGTTCATAAATTCAATTTCGGTTTTATAGTCGGTTTCAAGTCAGGTATAGGCAGAAATTTTAAATATCAGGCAAGGCAAAACAATTGATGGAATATTCTTCAAAATTGCGAACTTGTATTTGAAGCAACTAAAAATGGTATTCAATTAATAAAATTTTGATTCTTCACATTTTGAGTACTAGGAAAACGCGGGATGCGCGTTGTTAGACGAGCTTAGGGGTATAGAAATCTAGAATGAAAAATAATTTGTCAACCCAATCTACATATACAGACCTTGGATCACTCCAAACGTTCAAAAACCTTACGAGAATCAGTTATGTCACGGCCTTCTTTCATTCATTTCAATCGTTTTGAATTAATTAGTGACACTTGTTGCTATAGATTTAATTGGTTCCCGTAATAGCCTGAATTGATGGGAAAATGCTTTATAAATGCGTTTTCTTCGTTATTTCTCATCCGATTGATGCGAAAAATCTCTCAAAATGTGCTTAATAGTTTCCTTCATATTTGGCGGAAATTTGAGAGGTCTTGAAAAATTTTGATTTTTCAAGTATTTTCCTCCGGGTTATTCTAATGGGGATTTTTGAAATTTCTAAAATTCATAAAAAAAAACGTTACCACTCGATAATGCCACAAAACTATACAGATCTAAGTTAGATGAGGAACCATGACGAAAAAAAGTTTGAAGTTGATAGCTGTAGCCGTTTGACCTGTGGAGAACCGACAAAAAAACATTAAAAAAAAAAAAACATAAAAACGAACACCAATTTTTTTCAGTATGTCAAATTGAATCCTCGCTAAAGCTCGTCTGAAAATTCCAGAAAAAAAAATACACTGACTTTTCCCTGACTTTTCCAGATTTATCAAATTCCCTGACTTTTCCAGGTTTTCCAGGTTGTCCAGATTTGTAGACACCCTGACGACGCTCACGGCTCACACGGTAGGAGGGGAATCATCCAGGAAGAGTTATCTGGCTTCACCGAGGGGTGGCAAATCTCCAAGGTTTCACCCTCGTGGGCAAATAACACTAGGAAAACGCGGGATGAGCGTTGTTAGACGAGCTTAGGGGTATAGAAATCTAGAATGAAAAATAATTTGTCAACCCAATCTACATCTACAGACCTTGGATCACTCCAAACGTTCAAAAACCTTACGAGAATCAGTTTTGTCACGGCCTTCCTCTTCATTCATTTCAATCGTTTTGAATTAATGACACTTGTTGCTATAGATTTAATTGGTTCCCGTAATAGCCTAAATTGATGGGAAAATGCTTAATAAATGCGTTTTCTTCGTTATTTCTCATCCGATTGATGCGAAAAATCTCTCAAAATGTGCTTAATAGTTTCCTTTATATTCGGCGAAAATTTGAGAGGTCTTGTAGAATTTTGATTTTTCAAGTATTTTCCTCCGGGTTATTCTAATGGGGATTTTTGAAATTTCTAAAATTCATAAAAAAAAAAGTTACCACCCGATAATGCCACAAAACTATACAGATCTAAGTTAGATGAGGAAGCATGACGAAAAAAAGTTTGAAGTTGATAGCTGTAGCCGTTTGACCTGTGGAGAACCGACAAAAAAACATAAAAAAAAAAAAAAAAAAAAAAAAAAAAAACATAAAAACGAACACCGATTTTTTTCAGTATGTCAAATTGAATCCTCGCTGAAGCTCGTCTAATCACCTGACCTGTACCTTGTGTGACGTCACTCAATACCCACGTCACTGCTGATGTCCACCACGTGTTATTCTGCATGCTCCCGAGGAAGTGGTCTCGAACCCGGGTCCACACGGTCCAGGCTACACGGTAATAAGACCGTAACAATATACTCTATCGGTAACTATCCAATCCAGAGAGCCGTGGATCCGAGCGAGATGGGTACATAGTCCATCATTTGTCATTCATTTGATTGGATGAGCGAAGCGAAGACTCAATTTCACCATACCGAAAAAAAGGCCTGTTTTTTTTTTTTTTTTTTTTTGTTCGCGCTCCACAGGTCAGACGAAAATTCAAAATCAGTTGAAACTTGGCACACACAAGTATCATTATCTAATTCGATACTGTATAGTTTTGAGGCGCAATCGGTTGAACCACTTTTGAGGAAACTCATTCCAAAGTTTTCAAAAATCCCATTAGAATAACCCAGAGGAAAACATTCGTGAAAAATATTTCATCTGAGAGGATTCAAATTTTCAGGGAATTCCAATCCAATAATGATACACATTATTCCGAACTTTCACTCAAATCGGATCAGCCGTTTCGATGTAAAAAAATATATAATGTTATTTGTGTTAATTATTCAAAGCTATTAAGATACCTATTGAATCAAAGCAACAAGTGTCACCACTTGATTGTGAACGACTGAAACAAAGCCTTCTCGATTATCATATAAATTATTATTGAAAAATAAGATGGCAATGATGTGATGGTTTGGATCTCAAGGTGTATATATATATACAATAACCAATCCAAAGATAAGTTGATATGTTCCAGCTCATCCATCAACGCGGCAACACATAACGCGTTTGCCTAGTGTATGAAACACATCCATTGAGTTATTTCATTCTGAAAATGAATCGATATTGTCGAAAAAATGTCTATACCACGATTTAATGATGGTGAATAAGAATAAATATGCTTCGAATGTGCGGAAGGCAAATACTGAGGATCATATACTGAATCTCATTTGTCACATTATTGGATAGCGCACAATGAGATTGCCGTTGACTCGTCGTTAGTCTCACACACCCCAGCTCAGCGGATCAGATTGAACCGGAAGTCTCTGTCCAGCTGCATTTCATGCCCCATGTAGTCACTCCTCCCACAGACCCGAGATACCGGATGTGTTCAATCTCCACTCTACTGCAGCTGAACTGGCCCCTGCAAGAGAGCAAGGTGGCCCTAAATGAATGTTCAACTTCTTTTAATGAGAGTCATGTATCTTCATGATATATCATCATTGTATAGCTCACCGACTAACTGAGAGGCCGGTAATGTCCCAACTGATACCATTCTCAACTGGTGCAATTCTCAACTAATACCATTCTCAACTGGTGCTATTCTCAACTAATACCATTCTCAACTGGTGCTATTCTCGACTAATACCATTCTCAACTGGTGCTATTCTCAACTAATACCATTCTCAACTGGTGCCATTCTCAACTAATACCATTCTCAACTGGTGCTATTCTCAACTAATACCATTCTCAACTGGTGCTATTCTCAACTAATACCATTCTCAACTGGTGCTATTCTCAACTAATACCATTCTCAACTGGTGCCATTCTCAACTAATACCATTCTCAACTGGTGCTATTCTCCACTAATACCATTCTCAACTGGTGCTATTCTCAACTAATACCATTCTCAACTGGTGCTATTCTCAACTAATACCATTCTCAACTGGTGCTATTCTCAACTAATACCATTCTCAACTGGTGCTATTCTCAACTAATACCATTCTCAACTGGTGCTATTCTCAAGTAATACCATTCTCAACTGGTGCTATTCTCAACTAATGCCATTCTCAACTGGTGCCATTCTCAACTAATACCATTCTCAACTGGTGCTATTCTCAACTGATACCATTCTCAACTGGTGCAATTCTCAACTAATACCATTCTCAACTGGTGTGATTCTCAACTAATACCATTCTCAACTGGTGCTATTCTCAACTAATACCATTCTCAACTGGTGCTATTCTCAACTAATACCATTCTCAACTGGTGCCATTCTCAACTAATAACATTCTCAACTGGTGCTATTCTCAACTTATGCCATTCTCAACTGGTGCTATTCTCAACTAATACCATTCTCAACTGGTGCTATTCTCAACTAATACCATTCTCAACTGGTGCTATTCTCAACTAATACCATTCTCAACTGGTGCTATTCTCAACTGATACCATTCTCAACTGGGGCTATTCTCCACTAATACCATTCTCAACTGGTGCTATTCTCAACTAATACCATTCTCAACTGGTGCTATTCTCAACTAATACCATTCTCAACTGGTGCTATTCTCAACTAATGCCATTCTCAACTGGTGCTATTCTCAAGTAATACCATTCTCAACTGGTGCTATTCTCAACTAATACCATTCTCAACTGGTGCTATTCTCAACTAATGCCATTCTCAACTGGTGCTTTTCTCAAGTAATACCATTCTCAACTGGTGCTATTCTCAACTAATCCCATTCTCAACTGGTGCTATTCTCAACTAATGCCATTCTCAACTGGTGCTATTCTCAACTAATACCATTCTCAACTGGTGCTATTCTCAACTGATACCATTCTCAACTGGTGCTATTCTCAACTAATACCATTCTCAACTGGTGCTATTCTCAACTAATACCATTCTCAACTGGGGCTATTCTCCACTAATACCATTCTCAACTGGTGCTATTCTCAACTAATACCATTCTCAACTGGTGCTATTCTCAACTAATACCATTCTCAACTGGTGCTATTCTCAACTAATACCATTCTCAACTGGTGCTATTCTCAACTAATGCCATTCTCAACTGGTGCTATTCTCAATTAATACCATTCTCAACTGGGGCTATTCTCAACTAATACCATTCTCAACTGGTGCTATTCTCAACTAATACCATTCTCAACTGGTGCTATTCTCAACTAATACCATTCTCAACTGGTGCTATTCTCAACTAATACCATTCTCAACTGGTGCTATTCTCCACTAATACCATTCTCAACTGGTGCTATTCTCAACTAATACCATTCTCAACTGGTGCTATTCTCAACTAATACCATTCTCAACTGGTGCTATTCTCAACTAATACCATTCTCAACTGGTGCTTTTCTCAACTAATGCCATTCTCAACTGGTGCTATTCTCAAGTAATACCATTCTCAACTGGTGCTATTCTCAACTAATACCATTCTCAACTGGTGCCATTCTCAACTAATACCATTCTCAACTGGTGCTATTCTCAACTAATACCATTCTCAACTGGTGCTATTCTCAACTAATACCATTCTCAACTGGTGCTATTCTCAACTAATACCATTCTCAACTGGTGCTATTCTCAAGTAATACCATTCTCAACTGGTGCTATTCTCAACTAATACCATTCTCAACTGGTGCCATTCTCAACTAATACCATTCTCAACTGGTGCTATTCTCAACTAATACCATTCTCAACTGGTGCAATTCTCAACTAATACCATTCTCAACTGGTGAGATTCTCAACTAATACCATTCTCAACTGGTGCTATTCTCAACTAATACCATTCTCAACTGGTGCTATTCTCAACTAATACCATTCTCAACTGGTGCCATTCTCAACTAATAACATTCTCAACTGGTGCTATTCTCAACTAATGTCATTCTCAACTGGTGCTATTCTCAACTAATGCCATTCTCAACTGGTGCTATTCTCAACTCATACCATTCTCAACTGGTGCTATTCTCAACTAATACCATTCTCAACTGGTGCTATTCTCAACTAATACCATTCTCAACTGGTGCTATTCTCAACTGATACCATTCTCAACTGGGGCTATTCTCCATTAATACCATTCTCAACTGGTGCTATTCTCAACTAATACCATTCTCAACTGGTGCTATTCTCAACTAATACCATTCTCAACTGGTGCCATTCTCAACTAATACCATTCTCAACTGGTGCTATTCTCAACTAATACCATTCTCAACTGGTGCTATTCTCAACTAATACCATTCTCAACTGGTGCTATTCTCAACTAATACCATTCTCAACTGGTGCCATTCTCAACTAATACCATTCTCAACTGGTGCTATTCTCCACTAATACCATTCTCAACTGGTGCTATTCTCAACTAATACCATTCTCAACTGGTGCTATTCTCAACTAATACCATTCTCAACTGGTGCTTTTCTCAACTAATACCATTCTCAACTGGTGCTATTCTCAACTAATAACATTCTCAACTGGTGCTATTCTCAAGTAATACCATTCTCAACTGGTGCTATTCTCAACTAATACCATTCTCAACTGGTGTCATTCTCAACTAATACCATTCTCAACTGGTGCTATTCTCAACTAATACCATTCTCAACTGGTGCAATTCTCAACTAATACCATTCTCAACTGGTGTGATGCTCAACTGATACCATTCTCAACTGGTGCTATTCTCAACTAATACCATTCTCAACTGGTGCTATTCTCAACTAATACCATTCTCAACTGGTGCCATTCTCAACTAATAACATTCTCAACTGGTGCTATTCTCAACTAATGCCATTCTCGACTGGTGCTATTCTCAACTAATACCATTCTCAACTGGTGCTATCCTCAACTAATACCATTCTCAACTGGTGCTATTCTCAACTAATACCATTCTCAACTGGTGCTATTCTCAACTGATACCATTCTCAACTGGGGCTATTCTCCACTAATACCATTCTCAACTGGTGCTATTCTCAACTAATACCATTCTCAACTGGTGCTATTCTCAACTAATACCATTCTCAACTCTTGCTATTCTCAACTAATGCCATTCTCAACTGGTGCTATTCTCGAGTAATACCATTCTCAACTGGTGCTATTCTCAACTAATACCATTCTCAACTGGTGCTATTCTCAACTAATGCCATTCTCAACTGGTGCTATTCTCGAGTAATACCATCCTCAACTGGTGCTATTCTCAACTAATCCCATTCTCAACTGGTGCTATTCTCAACTAATGCCATTCTCAACTGGTGCTATTCTCAACTAATACCACTCTCAACTGGTGCTATTCTCAACTAATACCATTCTCAACTGGTGCTATTCTCAACTAATACCATTCTCAACTGGTGCTATTCTCAACTAATACCATTCTCAACTGGGGCTATTCTCCACTAATACCATTCTCAACTGGTGCTATTCTCAATTAATACCATTCTCAACTGGTGCTATTCTCAACTAATACCATTCTCAACTGTTGCTATTCTCAACTAATACCATTCTCAACTGGTGCTATTCTCAACTAATGCCATTCCCAAATAGTGCTATTCTCAAGTAATACCATTCTCAACTGGTGCTATTCTCAACTAATACCATTCTCAACTGGTGCTATTCTCAACTAATACCATTCTCACCTGGTGCTATTCTCAACTAATACCATTCTCAACTGGTGCCATTCTCAACTAATACCATTCTCAACTGGTGCTATTCTCCACTAATACCATTCTCAACTGGTGCTATTCTCAACTAATACCATTCTCAACTGGTGCTATTCTCAACTAATACCATTCTCAACTGGTGCCATTCTCAACTAATACCATTCTCAACTGGTGCTATTCTCAACTAATGCCATTCTCAACTGGTGCTATTCTCAAGTAATACCATTCTCAACTGGTGCTATTCTCAACTAATACCATTCTCAACTGGTGCCATTCTTAACTAATACCATTCTCAACTGGTGCTATTCTCAACTAATACCATTCTCAACTGGTGCAATTCTCAACTAATACCATTCTCAACTGGAGCGATTCTCAACTGATACCATTCTCAACTGGTGCTATTCTCAACTAATACCATTCTCAACTGGTGCTATTCTCAACTAATACCATTCTCAACTGGTGCTATTCTCAACTAATACCCTTCTTAACTGGTGCTATTCTCAACTAATACCATTCTCAACTGGTGCCATTCTCAACTAATACTATTCTCAACTGGTGCTATTCTCAACTAATGCCATTCTCAACTGGTGCTATTCTCAAGTAATACCATTCTCAACTGGTGCTATTCTCAAGTAATACCATTCTCAACTGGTGCTATTCTCAACTAATACCATTCTCAACTGGTGCAATTCTCAACTAATACCATTCTCAACTGGTGCGATTCACAACTAATACCATTCTCAACTGGTGCTATTCTCAACTAATACCATTCTCAACTGGTGCTATTCTCAACTTATACCATTCTCAACTGGTGCCATTCTCAACTAATACCATTCTCAACTGGTGCTATTCTCAACTAATGCCATTCTCAACTGGTGCTATTCTCAACTAATACAATTCTTAACTGGTGCTATTCTCAACTAATACCATTCTCAACTGGTGCTATTCTCAACTAATACCATTCTCAACTGGTGCTATTCTCAACTAATACCATTCTCAACTGGGGCTATTCTCCACTAATACCATTCTCAACTGGTGCTATTCTCAACTAATGCCATTCTCAACTGGTGCCATTCTCAACTAATACCATTCTCAACTGGTGCTATTCTCAACTAATACCATTCTCAACTGGTGCTATTCTCAACTAATGCCATTCTCAACTGGTGCTATTCTCAAGTAATACCATTCTCAACTGGTGCTATTCTCAACTAATACCATTCTCAACTGGTGCTATTCTCAACTAATGCCATTCTCAACTGGTGCTATTCTCAACTAATACCATTCTCAACTGGTGCTATTCTCAACTAATCCTATTCTCAATTGGTGCTATTCTCAACTAATACCATTCTCAACTGGTGCTATTCTCAACTAATACCATTCTCAACTGGTGCTATTCTCAACTAATACCATTCTCAACTGGTGCTATTCTCAACTAATACCATTCTCAACTGGTGCTATTCTCAACTAATGCCATTCTCAACTGGTGCTATTCTCAAGTAATACCATTCTCAACTGGTGCTATTCTCAACTAATACCATTCTCAACTGGTGCTATTCTCAACTAATGCCATTCTCAACTGGTGCTATTCTCAAGTAATACCATTCTCAACTGGTGCTATTCTCAACTAATCCCATTCTCAACTGGTGCTATTCTCAACTAATGCCATTCTCAACTGGTGCTATTCTCAACTAATACCATTCTCAACTGGTGCTATTCTCAACTAATACCATTCTCAACTGGTGCTATTCTCAACTAATACCATTCTCAACTGGTGCTATTCTCAACTAATACCATTCTCAACTGGGGCTATTCTCCACTAATACCATTCTCAACTGGTGCTATTCTCAACTAATGCCATTCTCAACTGGTGCTATTCTCAAGTAATACCATTCTCAACTGGTGCTATTCTCATCTAATACCATTCTCAACTGGTGCTATTCTCAACTAATACCATTCTCAACTGGTGCTATTCTCAACTAATACCATTCTCAACTGGTGCCATTCTCAACTAATACCATTCTCAACTGGTGCTATTCTCCACTAATACCATTCTCAACTGGTGCTATTCTCAACTAATACCATTCTCAACTGGTGCTATTCTCAACTAATACCATTCTCAACTGGTGCTATTCTCAACTAATACCATTCTCAACTGGTGCTATTCTCAACTAATGCCATTCTCAACTGGTGCTATTCTCAAGTAATACCATTCTCAACTGGTGCTATTCTAAACTAATACCATTCTCAACTGGTGCCATTCTCAACTAATACCATTCTCAACTGGTGCTATTCTCAACTAATACCATTCTCAACTGGTGCAATTCTCAACTAATACCATTCTTAACTGGAGCGATTCTCAACCAATACCATTCTCAACTGGTGCTATTCTCAACTAATACCATTCTCAACTGGTGCTATTCTCAACTAATACCATTCTCAACTGGTGCTATTCTCAACTAATACCCTTCTTAACTGGTGCTATTCTCAACTAATACCATTCTCAACTGGTGCTATTCTCAACTAATGCCATTCTCAACTGGTGCTATTCTCAAGTAATACCATTCTCAACTGGTGCTATTCTCAACTAATACCATTCTCAACTGGTGCAATTCTCAACTAATACCATTCTCAACTGGTGCGATTCTCAACTAATACCATTCTCAACTGGTGCTATTCTCAACTGATACCATTCTCAACTGGTGCTATTCTCAACTAATACCATTCTCAACTGGTGCCATTCTCAACTAATACCATTCTCAACTGCTGCTATTCTCAACTAATGCCATTCTCAACTGGTGCTATTCTCAACTAATACCATTCTCAACTGGTGCTATTCTCAACTAATACCATTCTCAACTGGTGCTATTCTCAACTAATACCATTCTCAACTGGTGCTATTCTCAACTAATACCATTCTCAACTGGTGCTATTCTCAACTAATACCATTCTCAACTGGTGCTATTCTCAACTAATACCATTCGCAACTGGTGCGATTCTCAACTAATACCATTCTCAACTGGTGCTATTCTCAACTAATACCATTCTCAACTGGTGCAATTCTCAACTAATACCATTCTCAACCGGTGCTTTTCTCAACTAATGCCATTCTCAACTGGTGCTATTCTCAAGTAATACCATTCTCAACTGGTGCTTTCCTCAACTAATACCATTCTCAACTGGTGCAATTCTCAACTAATACCATTCTCAACTGGTGCGATTCTCAACTAATACCATTCTCAACTGGTGCTATTCTCAACTGATACCATTCTCAACTGGTGCTATTCTCAACTAATACCATTCTCAACTGGTGCCATTCTCAACTAATACCATTCTCAACTGGTGCTATTCTCAACTAATACCATTCTCAACTGGTGCTATTCTCAACTAATACCATTCTCAACTGGTGCTATTCTCAACTAATACCATTCTCAACTGGTGCAATTCTCAACTTATACCATTCTCAACTGGTGCTATTCTCAACTAATACCATTCTCAACTGGTGCTATTCTCGACTAATACCATTCTCAACTGGTGCTATTCTCAAATAATACCATTCTCAACTGGTGCCATTCTCAACTAATACCATTCTCAACTGGTGCTATTCTCAACTAATACCATTCTCAACTGGTGCTATTCTCAACTAATACCATTCTCAACTGGTGCTATTCTCAACTAATACCATTCTCAACTGGTGCCATTCTCAACTAATACCATTCTCAACTGGTGCTATTCTCCACTAATACCATTCTCAACTGGTGCTATTCTCAACTAATACCATTCTCAACTGGTGCTATTCTCAACTAATACCATTCTCAACTGGTGCTATTCTCAACTAATACCATTCTCAACTGGGGCTATTCTCAACTAATACCATTCTCAACTGGTGCTATTCTCAAGTAATACCATTCTCAACTGGTGCTATTCTCAACTAATGCCATTCTCAACTGGTGCCATTCTCAACTAATACCATTCTCAACTGGTGCTATTCTCAACTAATACCATTCTCAACTGGTGCAATTCTCAACTAATACCATTCTCAACTGGTGTGATTCTCAACTAATACCATTCTCAACTGGTGCTATTCTCAACTAATACCATTCTCAACTGGTGCTATTCTCAACTAATACCATTCTCAACTGGTGCCATTCTCAACTAATAACATTCTCAACTGGTGCTATTCTCAACTTATGCCATTCTCAACTGGTGCTATTCTCGACTAATACCATTCTCAACTGGTGCTATTCTCAACTAATACCATTCTCAACTGGTGCTATTCTCAACTAATACCATTCTCAACTGGTGCTATTCTCAACTGATACCATTCTCAACTGGGGCTATTCTCCACCAATACCATTCTCAACTGGTGCTATTCTCAACTAATACCATTCTCAACTGGTGCTATTCTCAACTAATGCCATTCTCAACTGGTGCTATTCTCAAGTAATACCATTCTCAACTGGTGCTATTCTCAACTAATACCATTCTCAACTGGTGCTATTCTCAACTAATGCCATTCTCAACTGGTGCTATTCTCAAGTAATACCATTCTCAACTGGTGCTATTCTCAACTAATCCCATTCTCAACTGGTGCTATTCTCAACTAATGCCATTCTCAACTGGTGCTATTCTCAACTAATACCATTCTCAACTGGTGCTATTCTCAACTAATACCATTCTCAACTGGTGCTATTCTCAACTAATACCATTCTCAACTGGTGCTATTCTCAACTAATTCCATTCTCAACTGGGGCTATTCTCCACTAATACCATTCTCAACTGGTGCTATTCTCAACTAATACCATTCTCAACTGGTGCTATTCTCAACTAATACCATTCTCAACTGGTGCTATTCTCAACTAATACCATTCTCAACTGGTGCTATTCTCAACTAATGCCATTCTCAACTGGTGCTATTCTCAAGTAATACCATTCTCAACTGGTGCTATCCTCAACTGATACCATTCTCAACTGGTGCTATTCTCAACTAATACCATTCTCTACTGGTGCTATTCTCAACTAATACCATTCTCAACTGGTGCTATTCTCAACTAATACCATTCTCAACTGGTGCTATTCTCCACTAATACCATTCTCAACTGGTGCTATTCTCAACTAATACCATTCTCAACTGGTGCTATTCTCAACTAATACCATTCTCAACTGGTGCTATTCTCAACTAATACCATTCTCAACTGGTGCTATTCTCAACTAATGCCATTCTCAACTGGTGCTATTCTCAAGTAATACCATTCTCAACTGGTGCTATTCTCAACTAATACCATTCTCAACTGGTGCCATTCTCAACTAATACCATTCTCAACTGGTGCTATTCTCAACTAATACCATTCTCAACTGGTGCTATTCTCAACTAATACCATTCTCAACTGGTGCTATTCTCAACTAATACCATTCTCAACTGGTGCTATTCTCAACTAATACCATTCTCAACTGGTGCAATTCTCAACTAATACCATTCTCAACTGGTGTGATTCTCAACTAATACCATTCTCAACTGGTGCTATTCTCAACTAATACCATTCTCAACTGGTGCTATTCTCAACTAATACCATTCTCAACTGGTGCCATTCTCAACTAATAACATTCTCAACTGGTGCTATTCTCAACTAATGCCATTCTCAACTGGTGCTATTCTCAACTAATACCATTCTCAACTGGTGCTATTCTCAACTAATACCATTCTCAACTGGTTCTATTCTCAACTTATACCATTCTCAACCGGTGCTATTCTCAACTGATACCATTCTCAACTGGGGCTATTCTCCACTAATACCATTCTCAACTGGTGCTATTCTCAACTAATACCATTCTCAACCGGTGCTATTCTCAACTAATACCATTCTCAACTGGTGCTATTCTCAAGTAATACCATTCACAACTGGTGCTATTCTCAACTAATCCCATTCTCAACTCATGCCATTCTCAACTAATGCCATTCTCAACTGGTGCTATTCTCAACTAATACCATTCTCAACTGGTGCTATTCTCAACTAATACCATTCTCAACTGGTGCTATTCTCAACCAATACCATTCTCAACTGGTGCTATTCTCAACTAATACCATTCTCAACTGGGGCTATTCTCCACTAATACCATTCTCAACTGGTGCTATTCTCAACTAATACCATTCTCAACTGGTGCTATTCTCAACTAATACCATTCTCAACTGGTGCTATTCTCAACTAATACCATTCTCAACTGGTGCTATTCTCAACTAATGCCATTCTCAACTGGTGCTATTCTCAAGTAATACCATTCTCAACTGGTGCTATTCTCAACTAATACCATTCTCAACTGGTGCTATTCTCAACTAATACCATTCTCAACTGGTGCCATTCTCAACTAATACCATTCTCAACTGGTGCCATTCTCAACTAATACCATTCTCAACTGGTGCTATTCTCCACTAATACCATTCTCAACTGGTGCTATTCTCAACTAATACCATTCTCAACTGGTGCTATTCTCAACTAATACCATTCTCAACTGGTGCTATTCTCAACTAATACCATTCTCAACTGGTGCTATTCTCAACTAATGCCATTCTCAACTGGTGCTATTCTCAAGTAATACCATTCTCAACTGGTGCTATTCTCAACTAATACCATTCTCAACTGGTGCCATTCTCAACTAATACCATTCTCAACTGGTGCTATTCTCAACTAATACCATTCTCAACTGGTGCAATTCTCAACTAATACCATTCTCAACTGGAGCGATTCTCAACTAATACCATTCTCAACTGGTGCTATTCTCAACTAATACCATTCACAACTGGTGCTATTCTCAACTAATACCATTCTCAACTGGTGCTATTCTCAACTAATACCCTTCTCAACTGGTGCTATTCTCAACTAATACCATTCTCAACTGGTGCCATTCTCAACTAATACCAATCTCAACTGGTGCTATTCTCAACTAATGCCATTCTCAACTGGTGCTATTCTCAAGTAATACCATTCTCAACTGGTGCTATTCTCAACTAATACCATTCTCAACTGGTGCTATTCTCAACTAATGCCATTCTCAACTGGTGCTATTCTCAAGTAATACCATTCTCAACTGGTGCTATTCTCAACTAATACCATTCTCAACTGGTGCAATTCTCAACTAATACCATTCTCAACTGGTGCGATTCACAACTAATACCATTCTCAACTGGTGCTATTCTCAACTAATACCATTCTCAACTGGTGCTATTCTCAACTAATACCATTCTCAACTGGTGCTATTCTCAACTAATGCCATTCTCAACTGGTGCTATTCTCAAGTAATACCATTCTCAACTGGTGCTATTCTCAACTAATACCATTCTCAACTGGTGCTATTCTCAACTAATACCATTCTCAACTGGTGCTATTCTCAACTAATACCATTCTCAACTGGTGCCATTCTCAACCAATATCATTCTCAACTGGTGCTATTCTCCACTAATACCATTCTCAACTGGTGCTATTCTCAACTAATACCATTCTCAACTGGTGCTATTCTCAACTAATACCATTCTCAACTGGTGCTATTCTCAACTAATACCATTCTCAACTGGTGCTATTCTCAACTAATGCCAGTCTCAACTGGTGCTATTCTCAAGTAATACCATTCTCAACTGGTGCTATTCTCAACTAATACCATTCTCAACTGGTGCCATTCTCAACTGATACCATTCTCAACTGGTGCTATTCTCAACTAATAGCATTCTCAACTGGTGCAATTCTCAACTAATACCATTCTCAACTGGAGCGATTCTCCACTAATACCATTCTCAACTGGTGCTATTCTCAACAAATACCATTCTCAACTGGTGCTATTCTCAACTAATACCATTCTCAACTGGTGCTATTCTCAACTAATACCCATCTTAACTGGTGCTATTCTCAACTAATACCATTCTCAACTGGTGCCATTCTCAACTAATACCATTCTCAACTGGTGCTATTCTCAACTAATGCCATTCTCAACTGGTGCTATTCTCAAGTAATACCATTCTCAACTGGTGCTATTCTCAACTAATACCATTCTCAACTGGTGCTATTCTCAACTAATGCCATTCTCAACTGGTGCTATTCTCAAGTAATACCATTCTCAACTGGTGCTATTCTCAACTAATACCATTCTCAACTGGTGCAATTCTCAACTAATACCATTCTCAACTGGTGCGATTCACAACTAATACCATTCTCAACTGGTGCTATTCTCAACTAATACCATTCTCAACTGGTGCTATTCTCAACCAATACCATTCTCAACTGGTGCCATTCTCAACTAATACCATTCTCAACTGGTGCCATTCTCAACTAATGCCATTCTCAACTGGTGCTATTCTCAACTAATACCAATCTCAACTGGTGCTATTCTCAACTAATACCATTCTCAACTGGTGCTATTCTCAACTAATACCATTCTCAACTGGTGCTATTCTCAACTAATACCATTCTCAACTGGGGCTATTCTCCACTAATACCATTCTCAACTGGTGCTATTCTCAACTAATACCATTCTCAACTGGTGCTATTCTCAACTAATACCATTCTCAACTGGTGCTATTCTCAACTAATACCATTCTCAACTGGTGCTATTCTCAACTAATGCCATTCTCAACTGGTGCTATTCTCAAGTAATACCATTCTCAACTGGTGCTATTCTCAACTAATACCATTCTCAACTGGTGCCATTCTCAACTAATACCATTCTCAACTGGTGCTATTCTCAACTAATACCATTCTCAACTGGTGCTATTCTCAACTAATACCATTCTCAACTGGTGCTATTCTCAACTAATACCATTCTCAACTGGTGCTATTCTCAACTAATACCATTCTCAACTGGTGCAATTCTCAACTAATACCATTCTCAACTGGTGTGATTCTCAACTAATACCATTCTCAACTGGTGCTATTCTCAACTAATACCATTCTCAACTGGTGCTATTCTCAACTAATACCATTCTCAACTGGTGCCATTCTCAACTAATAACATTCTCAACTGGTGCTATTCTCAACTAATGCCATTCTCAACTGGTGCTATTCTCAACTAATACCATTCTCAACTGGTGCTATTCTCAACTAATACCATTCTCAACTGGTTCTATTCTCAACTTATACCATTCTCAACTGGTGCTATTCTCAACTGATACCATTCTCAACTGGGGCTATTCTCCACTAATACCATTCTCAACTGGTGCTATTCTCAACTAATACCATTCTCAACCGGTGCTATTCTCAACTAATACCATTCTCAACTGGTGCTATTCTCAAGTAATACCATTCTCAACTGGTGCTATTCTCAACTAATCCCATTCTCAACTCATGCCATTCTCAACTAATGCCATTCTCAACTGGTGCTATTCTCAACTAATACCATTCTCAACTGGTGCTATTCTCAACTAATACCATTCTCAACTGGTGCTATTCTCAACCAATACCATTCTCAACTGGTGCTATTCTCAACTAATACCATTCTCAACTGGGGCTATTCTCCACTAATACCATTCTCAACTGGTGCTATTCTCAACTAATACCATTCTCAACTGGTGCTATTCTCAACTAATACCATTCTCAACTGGTGCTATTCTCAACTAATACCATTCTCAACTGGTGCTATTCTCAACTAATGCCATTCTCAACTGGTGCTATTCTCAAGTAATACCATTCTCAACTGGTGCTATTCTCAACTAATACCATTCTCAACTGGTGCTATTCTCAACTAATACCATTCTCAACTGGTGCCATTCTCAACTAATACCATTCTCAACTGGTGCCATTCTCAACTAATACCATTCTCAACTGGTGCTATTCTCAACTAATACCATTCTCAACTGGTGCAATTCTCAACTAATACCATTCTCAACTGGAGCGATTCTCAACTAATACCATTCTCAACTGGTGCTATTCTCAACTAATACCATTCACAACTGGTGCTATTCTCAACTAATACCATTCTCAACTGGTGCTATTCTCAACTAATACCCTTCTCAACTGGTGCTATTCTCAACTAATACCATTCTCAACTGGTGCCATTCTCAACTAATACCAATCTCAACTGGTGCTATTCTCAACTAATGCCATTCTCAACTGGTGCTATTCTCAAGTAATACCATTCTCAACTGGTGCTATTCTCAACTAATACCATTCTCAACTGGTGATATTCTCGACTAATGCCATTCTCAACTGGTGCTATTCTCAAGTAATACCATTCTCAACTGGTGCTATTCTCAACTAATACCATTCTCAACTGGTGCAATTCTCAACTAATACCATTCTCAACTGGTGCGATTCACAACTAATACCATTCTCAACTGGTGCTATTCTCAACTAATACCATTCTCAACTGGTGCTATTCTCAACTAATACCATTCTCAACTGGTGCTTTTCTCAACTAATGCCATTCTCAACTGGTGCTATTCTCAAGTAATACCATTCTCAACTGGTGCTATTCTCAACTAATACCATTCTCAACTGGTGCTATTCTCAACTAATACCATTCTCAACTGGTGCTATTCTCAACTAATACCATTCTCAACTGGTGCCATTCTCAACCAATACCATTCTCAACTGGTGCTATTCTCCACTAATACCATTCTCAACTGGTGCTATTCTCAACTAATACCATTCTCAACTGGTGCTATTCTCAACTAATACCATTCTCAACTGGTGCTATTCTCAACTAATACCATTCTCAACTGGTGCTATTCTCAACTAATGCCAGTCTCAACTGGTGCTATTCTCAAGTAATACCATTCTCAACTGGTGCTATTCTCAACTAATACCATTCTCAACTGGTGCCATTCTCAACTGATACCATTCTCAACTGGTGCTATTCTCAACTAATAGCATTCTCAACTGGTGCAATTCTCAACTAATACCATTCTCAACTGGAGCGATTCTCCACTAATACCATTCTCAACTGGTGCTATTCTCAACAAATACCATTCTCATCTGGTGCTATTCTCAACTAATACCATTCTCAACTGGTGCTATTCTCAACTAATACCCATCTTAACTGGTGCTATTCTCAACTAATACCATTCTCAACTGGTGCCATTCTCAACTAATACCATTCTCAACTGGTGCTATTCTCAACTAATGCCATTCTCAACTGGTGCTATTCTCAAGTAATACCATTCTCAACTGGTGCTATTCTCAACTAATACCATTCTCAACTGGTGCTATTCTCAACTAATGCCATTCTCAACTGGTGCTATTCTCAAGTAATACCATTCTCAACTGGTGCTATTCTCAACTAATACCATTCTCAACTGGTGCAATTCTCAACTAATACCATTCTCAACTGGTGCGATTCACAACTAATACCATTCTCAACTGGTGCTATTCTCAACTAATACCATTCTCAACTGGTGCTATTCTCAACCAATACCATTCTCAACTGGTGCCATTCTCAACTAATACCATTCTCAACTGGTGCCATTCTCAACTAATGCCATTCTCAACTGGTGCTATTCTCAACTAATACCAATCTCAACTGGTGCTATTCTCAACTAATACCATTCTCAACTGGTGCTATTCTCAACTAATACCATTCTCAACTGGTGCTATTCTCAACTAATACCATTCTCAACTGGGGCTATTCTCCACTAATACCATTCTCAACTGGTGCTATTCTCAACTAATACCATTCTCAACTGGTGCTATTCTCAACTAATACCATTCTCAACTGGTGCTATTCTCAACTAATACCCTTCTTAACTGGTGCTATTCTCAACTAATACCATTCTCAACTGGTGCCATTCTCAACTAATACCATTCTCAACTGGTGCTATTCTCAACTAATGCCATTCTCAACTGGTGCTATTCTCAACTAATGCCTTTCTCAACTGGTGCTATTCTCAAGTAATATCATTCTCAACTAATGCTATTCTCAACTAATCCTATTCTCAATTGGTGCTATTCTCAACTAATACCATTCTCAACTGGTGCCATTCTCAACTGATACCATTCTCAACTGGTGCTATTCTCAACTAATAGCATTCTCAACTGGTGCAATTCTCAACTAATACCATTCTCAACTGGAGCGATTCTCCACTAATACCATTCTCAAATGGTGCTATTCTCAACAAATACCATTCTCAACTGGTGCTATTCTCAACTAATACCATTCTCAACTGGTGCTATTCTCAACTAATACCCTTCTTAACTGGTGCTATTCTCAACTAATACCATTCTCAACTGGTGCCATTCTCAACTAATACCATTCTCAACTGGTGCTATTGTCAACTAATGCCATTCTCAACTGGTGCTATTCTCAAGTAATACCATTCTCAACTGGTGCTATTCTCAACTAATACCATTCTCAACTGGTGCTATTCTCAACTAATGCCATTCTCAACTGGTGCTATTCTCAAGTAATACCATTCTCAGCTGGTGCTATTCTCAACTAATACCATTCTCAACTGGTGCAATTCTCAACTAATACCATTCTCAACTGGTGCGATTCACAACTAATACCATTCTCAACTGGTGCTATTCTCAACTAATACCATTCTCAACTGGTGCTATTCTCAACCAATACCATTCTCAACTGGTGCCATTCTCAACTAATACCATTCTCAACTGGTGCCATTCTCAACTAATGCCATTCTCAACTGGTGCTATTCTCAACTAATACCAATCTCAACTGGTGCTATTCTCAACTAATACCATTCTCAACTGGTGCTATTCTCAACTAATACCATTCTCAACTGGTGCTATTCTCAACTAATACCATTCTCAACTGGGGCTATTCTCCACTAATACCATTCTCAACTGGTGCTATTCTCAACTAATACCATTCTCAACTGGTGCCATTCTCAACTAATATCAAACTCAACTGGTGCTATTCTCAACTAATACCATTCTCAACTGGTGCTATTCTCAACTAATGCCATTCTCAACTGGTGCTATTCTCAAGTAATACCATTCTCAACTGGTGCTATTCTCAACTAATACCATTCTCAACTGGTGCTATTCTCAACTAATGCCTTTCTCAACTGGTGCTATTCTCAAGTAATATCATTCTCAACTAATGCTATTCTCAACTAATCCTATTCTCAATTGGTGCTATTCTCAACTAATACCATTCTCAACTGGTGCTATTCTCAACTAATACCATTCTCAACTGGTGCTATTCTCAACTAATACCATTCTCAACTGGTGCTATTCTAAACTAATATCATTCGCAACTGGTGCGATTCTCAACTAATACCATTCTCAACTGGTGCTAATCTCAACTAATACCATTCTCAACTGGTGCTATTCTCAACTAATACCATTCTCAACTGGTGCTATTCTCAACTAATGCCATTCTCAACTGGTGCTATTCTCAAGTAATACCATTCTCAACTGGTGCTATTCTCAACTAATACCATTCTCAACTGGTGCAATTCTCAACTAATACCATTCTCAACTGGTGCGATTCTCAACTGATAGCATTCTCAACTGGTGCTATTCTCAACTGATACCATTCTCAACTGGTGCTATTCTCAACTAATACCATTCTCAACTGGTGCCATTCTCAACTAATACCATTCTCAACTGGTGCTATTCTCAACTAATGCCATTCTCAACTGGTGCTATTCTCAACTGATACCATTCTCAACTGGTGCTATTCTCAACTAATACCATTCTCAACTGGTGCAATTCTCAACTAATACCATTCTCAACTGGTGCTATTCTCAACTAATACCATTCTCAACTGGTGCTATTCTCGACTAATACCATTCTCAACTGGTGCTATTCTCAACTAATACCATTCTCAACTGGTGCCATTCTCAACTAATACCATTCTCAACTGGTGCTATTCTCAACTAATACCATTCTCAACTGGTGCTATTCTCAACTAATACCATTCTCAACTGGTGCTATTCTCAACTAATACCATTCTCAACTGGTGCCATTCTCAACTTATACCATTCTCAACTGGTGCTATTCTCCACTAATACCATTCTCAACTGGTGCTATTCTCAACTAATACCATTCTCAACTGGTGCTATTCTCAACTAATACCATTCTCAACTGGTGCTATTCTCAACTAATACCATTCTCAACTGGTGCTATTCTCAACTAATACCATTCTCAACTGGTGCTATTCTCAAGTAATACCATTCTCAACTGGTGCTATTCTCAACTAATGCCATTCTCAACTGGTGCCATTCTCAACTAATACCATTCTCAACTGGTGCTATTCTCAACTAATACCATTCTCAACTGGTGCAATTCTCAACTAATACCATTCTCAACTGGTGTGATTCTCAACTAATACCATTCTCAACTGGTGCTATTCTCAACTAATACCATTCTCAACTGGTGCTATTCTCAACTAATAACATTCTCAACTGGTGCCATTCTCAACTAATAACATTCTCAACTGGTGCTATTCTCAACTTATGCCATTCTCAACTGGTGCTATTCTCAACTAATACCATTCTCAACTGGTGCTATTCTCAACTAATACCATTCTCAACTGGTGCTATTCTCAACTAATACCATTCTCAACTGGTGCTATTCTCAACTGATACCATTCTCAACTGGGGCTATTCTCCACTAATACCATTCTCAACTGGTGCTATTCTCAACTAATACCATTCTCAACTGGTGCTATTCTCAACTAATACCATTCTCAACTGGTGCTATTCTCAACTAATGCCATTCTCAACTGGTGCTATTCTCAAGTAATACCATTCTCAACTGGTGCTATTCTCAACTAATCCCATTCTCAACTGGTGCTATTCTCAACTAATGCCATTCTCAACTGGTGCTATTCTCAACTAATACCATTCTCAACTGGTGCTATTCTCAACTAATACCATTCTCAACTGGTGCTATTCTCAACTAATACCATTCTCAACTGGTGCCATTCTCAACTAATAACATTCTCAACTGGTGCTATTCTCAACTAATACCATTCTCAACTGGTGCTATTCTCAACTAATACCATTCTCAACTGGTGCTATTCTCAACTAATACCATTCTCGACTGGTGCTATTCTCAACTAATACCATTCTCAACTGGTGCTATTCTCAACTAATGCCATTCTCAACTGGTGCTATTCTCAACTAATACCATTCTCAACTGGTGCTATTCTCAACTGATACCATTCTCAACTGGTGCTATTCTCAACTAATGCCATTCTCAACTGGTGCTATTCTCAAGTAATACCATTCTCAACTGGTGCTATTCTCAACTAATACCATTCTCAACTGGTGCTATTCTCAACTAATACCATTCTCAACTGGTGCTATTCTCAACTAATACCATTCTCAACTGGTGCTATTCTCAACTAATACCATTCTCAACTGGTGCTATTCTCAACTAATACCATTCTCAACTGGTGCTATTCTCAACTAATGCCATTCTCAACTGGTGCTATTCTCAAGTAATACCATTCTCAACTGGTGCTATTCTCAACTAATACCATTCTCAACTGGTGCCATTCTCAACTAATACCATTCTCAACTGGTGCTATTCTCAACTAATACCATTCTCAACTGGTGCAATTCTCAACTGATACCATTCTCAACTGGAGCGATTCTCAACTAATACCATTCTCAACTGGTGCTATACTCAACTAATACCATTCTCAACTGGTGCTATTCTCAACTAATACCATTCTCAACTGGTGCTATTCTCAACTAATACCCTTCTTAACTGGTGCTATTCTCAACTAATACCATTCTCAACTGGTGCTATTCTCAACTAATACCATTCTCAACTGGTGCTATTCTCAACTAATGCCATTCTCAACTGGTGCTATTCTCAAGTAATACCATTCTCAACTGGTGCTATTCTCAACTAATACCATTCTCAACTGGTGCTATTCTCAACTAATGCCATTCTCAACTGGTGCTATTCTCAAGTAATACCATTCTCAACTGGTGCTATTCTCAACTGATACCATTCTCAACTGGTGCAATTCTCAACTAATACCATTCTCAACTGGTGCGATTCACAACTGATACCATTCTCAACTGGTGCTATTCTCAACTAATACCATTCTCAACTGGTGCTATTCTCAACTAATACCATTCTCAACTGGTGCCATTCTCAACTAATACCATTCTCAACTGGTGCTATCCTCAACTAATGCCATTCTCAACTGGTGCTATTCTCAACTAATACCATTCTCAACTGGTGCTATTCTCAACAAATACCATTCTCAACTGGTGCTATTCTCAACTAATACCATTCTCAACTGGTGCTATTCTCAACTAATACCATTCTCAACTGGGGCTATTCTCCACTAATACCATTCTCAACTGGTGCTATTCTCAACTAATACCATTCTCAACTGGTGCCATTCTCAACTAATACCATTCTCAACTGGTGCTATTCTCAACTAAAACCATTCTCAACTGGTGCTATTCTCAACTAATGCCATTCTCAACTGGTGCTATTCTCAAGTAATACCATTCTCAACTGGTGCTATTCTCAACTAATCCCATTCTCAACTGGTGCTATTCTCAACTAATGCCATTCTCAACTGGTGCTATTCTCAACTAATACCATTCTCAACTGGTGCTATTCTCAACTAATACCATTCTCAACTGGTGCTATTCTCAACGAATACCATTCCCAACTGGTGCTATTCTCAACTAATACCATTCTCAACTGGTGCTATTCTCAAGTGATACCATTCTCAACTGGTGCTATTCTCAACTAATACCATTCTCAACTGGTGCCATTCTCAACTAATACCATTCTCAACTGGTGCTTTTCTCAACTAATACCATTCTCAACTGGTGCTATTCTCAACTAATACCATTCTCAACTGGTGCTATTCTCAACTAATACCATTCTCAACTGGTGCTATTCTCAAGTAATACCATTCTCAACTGGTGCTATTCTCAACTAATACCATTCTCAACTGGTGCCATTCTCAACTAATACCATTCTCATCTGGTGCTATTTTCAACTAATACCATTCTCAACTGGTGCAATTCTCAACTGATACCATTCTCAACTGGTGTGATTCTCAACTAATACCATTCTCAACTGGTGCTATTCTCAACTAATACCATTCTCAACTGGTGCTATTCTCAACTAATACCATTCTCAACTGGTGCCATTCTCAACTAATAACATTCTCAACTGGTGCTATTCTCAACTAATGCCATTCTCAACTGGTGCTATTCTCAACTAATAACATTCTCAACTGGTGCTATTCTCAACTAATACCATTCTCAACTGGTGCTATTCTCAACTCATACCATTCTCAACTGGTGCTATTCTCAACTGATACCATTCTCAACTGGGGCTATTCTCCACTAATACCATTCTCATCTGGTGCTATTCTCAACTAATACCATTCTCAACTGGTGCTATTCTCAACTAATACCATTCTCAACTGGTGCCATTCTCAACTAATACCATTCTCAACTGGTGCTATTCTCAACTAATACCATTCTCAACTGGTGCTATTCTCAACTAATACCATTCTCAACTGGTGCTATTCTCAACTAATACCATTCTCAACTGGTGCCATTCTCAACTAATACCATTCTCAACTGGTGCTATTCTCCACTAATACCATTCTCAACTGGTGCTATTCTCAACTGATACCATTCTCAACTGGTGCTATTCTCAACTGATACCATTCTCAACTGGTGCTATTCTCAACTAATACCATTCTCAACTGGTGCTATTCTCAACTAATACCATTCTCAACTGGTGCTATTCTCAAGTAATACCATTCTCAACTGGTGCTATTCTCGTCTAATACCATTCTCAACTGGTGCCATTCTCAACTAATACCATTCTCAACTGGTGCTATTCTCAACTAATACCATTCTCAACTGGTGCAATTCTCAACTAATACCATTCTCAACTGGTGTGATTCTCAACTAATACCATTCTCAACTGGTGCTATTCTCAACTAATACCATTCTTTACTGGTGCTATTCTCAACTAATACCATTCTCAACTGGTGCCATTCTCAACTAATAACATTCTCAACTGGTGCTATTCTCAACTAATGCCATTCTCAACTGGTGCTATTCTCAACTAATACCATTCTCAACTGGTGCTATTCTCAACTAATACCATTCTCAACTGGTGCTATTCTCAACTAATACCATTCTCAACTGGTGCTATTCTCAACTGATACCATTCTCAACTGGGGCTATTCTCCACTAATACCATTCTCAACTGGTGCTATTCTCAACTAATACCATTCTCAACTGGTGCTATTCTCAACTAATACCATTCTCAACTGGTGCTATTCTCAACTAATGCCATTCTCAACTGGTGCTATTCTCAAGTAATACCATTCTCAACTGGTGCTATTCTCAACTAATACCATTCTCAACTGGTGCTATTCTCAACTAATGCCATTCTCAACTGGTGCTATTCTCAAGTAATACCATTCTCAACTGGTGCTATTCTCAACTAATCCCATTCTCAACTGGTGCTATTCTCAACTAATGCCATTCTCAACTGGTGCTATTCTCAACTAATACCATTCTCAACTGGTGCTATTCTCAACTAATACCATTCTCAACTGGTGCTATTCTCAACTAATACCATTCTCAACTGGTGCTATTCTCAACTAATACCATTCTCAACTGGGGCTATTCTCCACTAATACCATTCTCAACTGGTGCTATTCTCAACTAATACCATTCTCAACTGGTGCTATTCTCAACTAATACCATTCTCAACTGGTGCTATTCTCAACTAATACCATTCTCAACTTGTGCTATTCTCAACTAATGCCATTCTCAACTGGTGCTATTCTCAAGTATTACCATTCTCAACTGGTGCTATTCTCAACTAATACCATTCTCAACTGGTGCTATTCTCAACTAATACCATTCTCAACTGGTGCTATTCTCAACTAATACCATTCTCAACTGGTGCCATTCTCAACTAATACCATTCTCAACTGGTGCTATTCTCCACTAATACCATTCTCAACTGGTGCTATTCTCAACTAATACCATTCTCAACTGGTGCTATTCTCAACTAATACCATTCTCAACTGGTGCTATTCTCAACTAATACCATTCTCAACTGGTGCTATTCTCAACTAATGCCATTCTCAACTGGTGCTATTCTCAAGTAATACCATTCTCAACTGGTGCTATTCTCAACTAATACCATTCTCAACTGGTGCCATTCTCAACTAATACCATTCTCAACTGGTGCTATTCTCAACTAATACCATTCTCAACTGGTGCAATTCTCAACTGATACCATTCTCAACTGGAGCGATTCTCAACTAATACCATTCTCAACTGGTGCTATACTCAACTAATACCATTCTCAACTGGTGCTATTCTCAACTAATACCATTCTCAACTGGTGCTATTCTCAACTAATACCCTTCTTAACTGGTGCTATTCTCAACTAATACCATTCTCAACTGGTGCTATTCTCAACTAATACCATTCTCAACTGGTGCTATTCTCAACTAATGCCATTCTCAACTGGTGCTATTCTCAAGTAATACCATTCTCAACTGGTGCTATTCTCAACTAATACCATTCTCAACTGGTGCTATTCTCAACTAATGCCATTCTCAACTGGTGCTATTCTCAAGTAATACCATTCTCAACTGGTGCTATTCTCAACTGATACCATTCTCAACTGGTGCAATTCTCAACTAATACCATTCTCAACTGGTGCGATTCACAACTGATACCATTCTCAACTGGTGCTATTCTCAACTAATACCATTCTCAACTGGTGCTATTCTCAACTAATACCATTCTCAACTGGTGCCATTCTCAACTAATACCATTCTCAACTGGTGCTATTCTCAACTAATGCCATTCTCAACTGGTGCTATTCTCAACTAATACCATTCTCAACTGGTGCTATTCTCAACAAATACCATTCTCAACTGGTGCTATTCTCAACTAATACCATTCTCAACTGGTGCTATTCTCAACTAATACCATTCTCAACTGGGGCTATTCTCCACTAATACCATTCTCAACTGGTGCTATTCTCAACTAATACCATTCTCAACTGGTGCCATTCTCAACTAATACCATTCTCAACTGGTGCTATTCTCAACTAAAACCATTCTCGACTGGTGCTATTCTCAACTAATGCCATTCTCAACTGGTGCTATTCTCAAGTAATACCATTCTCAACTGGTGCTATTCTCAACTAATCCCATTCTCAACTGGTGCTATTCTCAACTAATGCCATTCTCAACTGGTGCTATTCTCAACTAATACCATTCTCAACTGGTGCTATTCTCAACTAATACCATTCTCAACTGGTGCTATTCTCAACTAATACCATTCTCAACTGGTGCTATTCTCAACTAATAACATTCTCAACTGGGGCTATTCTCCACTAATACCATTCTCAACTGGTGCTATTCTCAACTAATACCATTCTCAACTGGTGCTATTCTCAACTAATACCATTCTCGACTGGTGCTATTCTCAACTAATACCATTCTCAACTGGTGCTATTCTCAACTAATGCCATTCTCAACTGGTGCTATTCTCAACTAATACCATTCTCAACTGGTGCTATTCTCAACTAATACCATTCTCAACTGGTGCTATTCTCAACTAATGCCATTCTCAACTGGTGCTATTCTCAAGTAATACCATTCTCAACTGGTGCAATTCTCAACTAATACCATTCTCAACTGGTGCTATTCTCAACTAATACCATTCTCAACTGGTGCTATTCTCAACTAATACCATTCTCAACTGGTGCTATTCTCAACTAATACCATTCTCAACTGGTGCTATTCTCCACTAATACCATTCTCAACTGGTGCTATTCTCAACTAATACCATTCTCAACTGGTGCTATTCTCAACTAATACCATTCTCAACTGGTGCTATTCTCAACGAATACCATTCTCAACTGGTGCTATTCTCAACTAATACCATTCTCAACTGGTGCTATTCTCAAGTAATACCATTCTCAACTGGTGCTATTCTCAACTAATACCATTCTCAACTGGTGCCATTCTCAACTAATACCATTCTCAACTGGTGCTATTCTCAACTAATACCATTCTCAACTGGTGCTATTCTCAACTAATACCATTCTCAACTGGTGCTATTCTCAACTAATACCATTCTCAACTGGTGCTATTCTCAAGTAATACCATTCTCAACTGGTGCTATTCTCAACTAATACCATTCTCAACTGGTGCCATTCTCAACTAATACCATTCTCATCTGGTGCTATTCTCAACTAATACCATTCTCAACTGGTGCAATTCTCAACTAATACCATTCTCAACTGGTGTGATTCTCAACTAATACCATTCTCAACTGGTGCTATTCTCAACTAATACCATTCTCAACTGGTGCTATTCTCAACTAATACCATTCTCAACTGGTGCCATTCTCAACTAATAACATTCTCAACTGGTGCTATTCTCAACTAATGCCATTCTCAACTGGTGCTATTCTCAACTAATAACATTCTTAACTGGTGCTATTCTCAACTAATACCATTCTCAACTGGTGCTATTCTCAATTTATACCATTCTCAACTGGTGCTATTCTCAACTGATACCATTCTCAACTGGGGCTATTCTCCACTAATACCATTCTCATCTGGTGCTATTCTCAACTAATACCATTCTCAAATGGTGCTATTCTCAACTAATACCATTCTCAACTGGTGCCATTCTCAACTAATACCATTCTCAACTGGTGCTATTCTCAACTAATACCATTCTCAACTGGTGCTATTCTCAACTAATACCATTCTCAACTGGTGCTATTCTCAAGTAATACCATTCTCAACTGGTGCCATTCTCAACTAATACCATTCTCAACTGGTGCTATTCTCCACTAATACCATTCTCAACTGGTGCTATTCTCAACTGATACCATTCTCAACTGGTGCTATTCTCAACTAATACCATTCTCAACTGGTGCTATTCTCAACTAATACCATTCTCAACTGGTGCTATTCTCAACTAATACCATTCTCAACTGGTGCTATTCTCAAGTAATACCATTCTCAACTGGTGCTATTCTCGTCTAATACCATTCTCAACTGGTGCCATTCTCAACTAATACCATTCTCAACTGGTGCTATTCTCAACTAATACCATTCTCAACTGGTGCAATTCTCAACTAATACCATTCTCAACTGGTGTGATTCTCGACTAATACCATTCTCAACTGGTGCTATTCTCAACTAATACTATTCTTTACTGGTGCTATTCTCAACTAATACCATTCTCAACTGGTGCCATTCTCAACTAATAACATTCTCAACTGGTGCTATTCTCAACTAATGCCATTCTCAACTGGTGCTATTCTCAACTAATACCATTCTCAACTGGTGCTATTCTCAACTAATACCATTCTCAACTGGTGCTATTCTCAACTAATACCATTCTCAACTGGTGCTATTCTCAACTGATACCATTCTCAACTGGGGCTATTCTCCACTAATACCATTCTCAACTGGTGCTATTCTCAACTAATACCATTCTCAACTGGTGCTATTCTCAACTAATACCATTCTCAACTGGTGCTATTCTCAACTAATGCCATTCTCAACTGGTGCTATTCTCAAGTAATACCATTCTCAACTGGTGCTATTCTCAACTAATACCATTCTCAACTGGTGCTATTCTCAACTAATGCCATTCTCAACTGGTGCTATTCTCAAGTAATACCATTCTCAACTGGTGCTATTCTCAACTAATCCCATTCTCAACTGGTGCTATTCTCAACTAATGCCATTCTCAACTGGTGCTATTCTCAACTAATACCATTCTCAACTGGTGCTATTCTCAACTAATACCATTCTCAACTGGTGCTATTCCCAACTAATACCATTCTCAACTGGTGCTATTCTCAACTAATACCATTCTCAACTGGGGCTATTCTCCACTAATACCATTCTCAACTGGTGCTATTCTCAACTAATACCATTCTCAACTGGTGCTATTCTCAACTAATACCATTCTCAACTGGTGCTATTCTCAACTAATACCATTCTCAACTGGTGCTATTCTCAACTAATGCCATACTCAACTGGTGCTATTCTCAAGTAATACCATTCTCAACTGGTGCTATTCTCAACTAATACCATTCTCAACTGGTGCTATTCTCAACTAATACCATTCTCAACTGGTGCTATTCTCAACTAATACCATTCTCAACTGGTGCCATTCTCAACTAATACCATTCTCAACTGGTGCTATTCTCCACTAATACCATTCTCAACTGGTGCTATTCTCAACTAATACCATTCTCAACTGGTGCTATTCTCAACTAATACCATTCTCAACTGGTGCTATTCTCAACTAATACCATTCTCAACTGGTGCTATTCTCAACTAATGCCATTCTCAACTGGTGCTATTCTCAAGTAATACCATTCTCAACTGGTGCTATTCTCAACTAATACCATTCTCAACTGGTGCCATTCTCAACTAATACCATTCTCAACTGGTGCTATTCTCAACTAATACCATTCTCAACTGGTGCAATTCTCAACTGATACCATTCTCAACTGGAGCGATTCTCAACTAATACCATTCTCAACTGGTGCTATTCTCAACTAATACCATTCTCAACTGGTGCTATTCTCAACTAATACCATTCTCAACTGGTGCTATTCTCAACTAATACCCTTCTTAACTGGTGCTATTCTCAACTAATACCATTCTCAACTGGTGCTATTCTCAACTAATACCATTCTCAACTGGTGCTATTCTCAACTAATGCCATTCTCAACTGGTGCTATTCTCAAGTAATACCATTCTCAACTGGTGCTATTCTCAACTAATACCATTCTCAACTGGTGCTATTCTCAACTAATGCCATTCTCAACTGGTGCTATTCTCAAGTAATACCATTCTCAACTGGTGCTATTCTCAACTAATACCATTCTCAACTGGTGCAATTCTCAACTAATACCATTCTTAACTGGTGCGATTCACAACTGATACCATTCTCAACTGGTGCTATTCTCAACTAATACCATTCTCAACTGGTGCTATTCTCAACTAATACCATTCTCAACTGGTGCCATTCTCAACTAATACCATTCTCAACTGGTGCTATTCTCAACTAATGCCATTCTCAACTGGTGCTATTCTCAACTAATACCATTCTCAACTGGTGCTATTCTCAACTAATACCATTCTCAACTGGTGCTATTCTCAACTAATACCATTCTCAACTGGTGCTATTCTCAACTAATACCATTCTCAACTGGGGCTATTCTCCACTAATACCATTCTCAACTGGTGCTATTCTCAACTAATACCATTCTCAACTGGTGCCATTCTCAACTAATACCATTCTCAACTGGTGCTATTCTCAACTAAAACCATTCTCAACTGGTGCTATTCTCAACTAATGCCATTCTCAACTGGTGCTATTCTCAAGTAATACCATTCTCAACTGGTGCCATTCTCAACTAATACCATTCTCAACTGGTGCTATTCTCAACTAATGCCATTCTCAACTGGTGCTATTCTCAAGTAATACCATTCTCAACTGGTGCTATTCTCAACTAATCCTATTCTCAATTGGTGCTATTCTCAACTAATACCATTCTCAACTGGTGCTATTCTCAACTAATACCATTCTCAACTGGTGCTATTCTCAACTAATACCATTCTCAACTGGTGCTATTCTCAACTAATACCATTCTCAACTGGTGCTATTCTCAACTAATGCCATTCTCAACTGGTGCTATTCTCAAGTAATACCATTCTCAACTGGTGCTATTCTCAACTAATACCATTCTCAACTGGTGCTATTCTCAACTAATGCCATTCTCAACTGGTGCTATTCTCAAGTAATACCATTCTCAACTGGTGCTATTCTCAACTAATCCCATTCTCAACTGGTGCTATTCTCAACTAATGCCATTCTCAACTGGTGCTATTCTCAACTAATACCATTCTCAACTGGTGCTATTCTCAAATAATACCATTCTCAACTGGTGCTATTCTCAACTAATACCATTCTCAACTGGTGCTATTCTCAACTAATACCATTCTCAACTGGGGCTATTCTCCACTAATACCATTCTCAACTGGTGCTATTCTCAACTAATACCATTCTCAACTGGTGCTATTCTCAACTAATACCATTCTCAACTGGTGCTATTCTCAACTAATACCATTCTCAACTGGTGCTATTCTCAACTAATGCCATTCTCAACTGGTGCTATTCTCAAGTAATACCATTCTCAACTGGTGCTATTCTCAACTAATACCATTCTCAACTGGTGCTATTCTCAACTAATACCATTCTCAACTGGTGCTATTCTCAACTTATACCATTCTCAACTGGTGCCATTCTCAACTAATACCATTCTCAACTGGTGCTATTCTCCACTAATACCATTCTCAACTGGTGCTATTCTCAACTAATACCATTCTCAACTGGTGCTATTCTCAACTAATACCATTCTCAACTGGTGCTATTCTCAACTAATACCATTCTCAACTGGTGCTATTCTCAACTAATGCCATTCTCAACTGGTGCTATTCTCAAGTAATACCATTCTCAACTGGTGCTATTCTAAACTAATACCATTCACAACTGGTGCCATTCTCAACTAATACCATTCTCAACTGGTGCTATTCTCAACTAATGCCATTCTCAACTGGTGCTATTCTCAAGTAATACCATTCTCAACTGGTGCTATTCTCAACTAATACCATTCTCAACTGGTGCAATTCTCAACTAATACCATTCTCAACTGGTGCGATTCTCAACTAATACCATTCTCAACTGGTGCTATTCTCAACTGATACCATTCTCAACTGGTGCTATTCTCAACTAATACCATTCTCAACTGGTGCCATTCTCAACTAATACCATTCTCAACTGGTGCTATTCTCAACTAATGCCATTCTCAACTGGTGCTATTCTCAACTAATACCATTCTCAACTGGTGCTATTCTCAACTAATACCATTCTCAACTGGTGCTATTCTCAACTAATACCATTCTCAACTGGTGCTATTCTCAACTAATACCATTCTCAACTGGTGCTTTTCTCAACTAATACCATTCTCAACTGGTGCTATTCTCAACTAATACCATTCGCAACTGGTGCGATTCTCAACTGATACCATTCTCAACTGGTGCTATTCTCAACTAATACCATTCTCAACTGGTGCTATTCTCAACTAATACCATTCTCAACTGGTGCTATTCTCAACTAATACCATTCTCAACTGGTGCTATTCTCAACTAATACCATTCGCAACTGGTGCGATTCTCAACTAATACCATTCTCAACTGGTGCGATTCTCAACTAATACCATTCTCAACTGGTGCTATTCTCAACTAATACCATTCTCAACTGGTGCTATTCTCAACTCATACCATTCTCAACTGGTGCTATTCTCAACTAATACCATTCGCAACTGGTGCTATTCTCAACTAATACCATTCTCAACTGGTGCTATTCTCAATTAATACCATTCTCAACTGGTGCTATTCTCAACTCATACCATTCTCAACTGGTGCTAATTGAGTCTTCGCTTCGCTCATCCAAAAAAATGGATGGAAATTGTGCAGTTCGTCAATTAGTCGATGATAATATAATGATAATATAAAAGAATCGGAGCAGCAATTCACTTCGTATACCTGTCTTCAATTATCCAGGAATATCTCGAGTAGACCACGTGATCATGTCACATGATCAAGAGGCAACAGTCGTGTTCTAATAGCTACCTACAGCCCATCATTTTCAATGTCAGCATGACATATAAACGATTGTGGCATTACATTCGAGCAGATCGCTATGAACCTGTTACGTACACGCCATTCAGAGAAGTATCAAATAAACAGCTGTCGATCCGCATTCAACATTCACTTCATGTCACGTGATGTATGTATAGCAGGGTTCGTGGAGTGAGGTGGAAATAGCGGATGTTACTGTTACATACAATCAATCTTCACTCAGTTGTTTCGACTCTTAGTTCATTCTCAACAATAATAACAGGATGATTATTACTGAATGAAACTTGGTTGTTGTTGTTGTTGTCATTGAATTATTCATTCCTTTATTCATTCGGTTCAATATTATGCTACCTGCACAGTAGCTGAGTGGTTAGCTCACTTGCTTCGTGTGATCCGGGAGGTGAAGGGACATATCGGACCCGGTTCGATCCCCGCCACCGTCCATCTTTACAGGGGTTTTTCGTGGTTTCCCCGTATAGTCCAGGCTAATCCCGGCATGGTTCTTACAATATAGGCCACGACCGCTTCTTTCCCACTATCCTTCCCACTACCCATTGAAACCTTCATCTCATCATCCCATCATCTCAATAATCATTCATCCGACGCCAATAGATCTTATTAATCATTACAGTGCGTCGTTCAAACCCAATAAAAAAAAAAATGATTAAAAAAAAAAACATTATGCTGTACGAATTGGACGCACGTATTTAAAGACTACATAAGTGGTCAACTAAGCGTCAAATAGACGGTCAGGGGATAACTGAAGCGGTTGAACACGCATAGTTGGGATAGATCAGAATAAATAAATAGATTTGGAGGAAATGAATACAGATGCAATAAATGAAATCATGAATTGAAATTGAAGAAAAATGTGGCAAGGAATTTGAGGAATATTTAAGGAATATATTATATGATTGAATGAAAGAGAAAATAGATACAAATGAATGAGAATACCAATAATAGCAACAACAATCAGATTTTCTTGGGAAGAAAAGATGTTTCCAACACGAGGACCCACAATGCCTACATGGCTTGTCTGTGGCATAAACATAACTGGGAAAACGCCATATATGCGTTGTCACGTTGATTGATGAGCTAGATCATATCAAAATATCTCTGGATTGGTTATATATATATATATATATATATATATATATATATATTTATATATATATATATATATATATATATATATATATATATATATATATATATATATATATCTATATATATATATATATATATATATATATATATATATATATATATATATTTATATATATATATATATATATATATATATATATATATATATATATATATATATATATATATATTTATATATATATATATATATATATATATATATATATATATATATATATATATATATATATTATATATTCATGAATATATATATATATATATATATTTATATATCTATATGTATATATATATATATATATATATATATGTATATATATATATACATATATATATATATATATATATATATATTCGTATATATATATATATATATATATATATATATATATATATATATATATATATATATATATATATATATATATATATATGTATATAAATATATATATATATATATATATATATATATATATATATATATATATATATATATATATGTATATATATATATATTTATTTATATATATATATATATATATATATATATATATATATACATATATATATATATATATATATATATATATATATATATATCCACCTTGAGATCCACACAATTACGTCACATGCCCTCCTATTTCAGGATTGATCTCTGAAATAATGAAGAAGGCCTCATTTCAATCGTTCCCAATTGATTGGTGACACTTGTTGCATGGATTCGATTGGGATCCTCTCAGCCTGGAGTGATTTGAAAACATCAGACCTATACATCACATATTTCTTCGTATAGAAATAGCAGATCCGATTTAAGTGAAAGTTTGGCATAATGTGCATCATCATTAGATGAGCGTAGCGAAGCTTTCCATTTCATACCCTGAAAAAAATGGACTTCGTTTTTATGTTTTTTTTTTTTTTTTTGTAATTATGTACGCGGCATACAGGTCAGAGAAATGAATCAATCAACTTGAAACTTTTTCTGAACGTTGGTGTCATACCAGAATAGGTTGGGATTGTTTTCCAGAGGAATCGGTGGAAAGGTTTTTCCGGAAAATAATCGGAAAGTTTGGAAAATTCTCATAAGAATAACCCGGAGGAAAAATACTTGAAAAACCAGAATTTTTCAAAAGCTCTCAAATTCTCACAGAATATGAAAAAATAATATCATACACCTTTTCAGAGATTTTTACAACAATCGAATGAGAAATAATGAAGAAAACGCAATAAACGTGTACATTTCATTGAATATTTGGATCAATTGGTTTTGCAAAGTGTTTATGCGACAGGTTGCAGGTTACTATAAATATCAACAAGTTGCAGGTAAGGTTTTCGAACGTTTGAAGTAAGTCAAGGTTTGTAGATGTAAATTGAGCTGACAAGTTATTTTTTATCCTAGATTGCCATACTTCTAAGCTCATCTAACAACGCGCATCCCGTGTTTCCTAGTTATATTGAAATTTCCTGAAATTTGAATCCTCTCGAAGAAAGTATTGTTCACAGACTGAGTTATTCTTTCGGGATTTTCTAAAACTTCGGAACAAGTTTTCTAAGAAGTGGTCCAACCGAAAGCGCTTCAAAAGTATACGATATCGAATTAGATAATTACATGTGTTCATCCCAAATTTCTACTGAAGTTCCATTTTCATCCGACTTGTGGAGCGCGAAAGAAATGACTTTTTTGTCAAGCTAAATTGAGTGTTCGCTTCACCCGAGGAATCATAACACGATCGTTATCCCGGAATGTTCACATATTCTCAGCCCTCATAACAAGGTTGGAGAACGACACTGCAACTGCTTCTCAAATCAGTCAGATTATTGACAGACAATTGGAAAGAATATATCTTCTTCAATCACAAATTGCATGGATATTATTGGATGAGCGGAGCGGAGACTCAATGTCACCATACCCGAAAAAAATTGCCGTTTTTTTTGCGCTCCACAGGTCAAACGAAGATTTGAAATCAGTTGAAACTTGGCACACACGAGTGTCCTAATCTGATTCGATACTGTGAAGTTTTGAGATACAATCGGTTCAATCACTTATGAGAAAACTCATTTCAAAGGTTTCAAAAATCTCATAAGAATAATGCAGAAGAAAAAAATCGTTGAAAACATTTCATGCGAGAGAATTCAAATTCTCAGGAAATCTTAACATAATAATGATACATATTATTCCAGAATTTCACTCAAATCGAATCAGTCGTTTTGAAGTAAAAAAATATGTAATGTAATTTTTGTGAATCACTCGAAGCTGAGCTACAGGTGTCACCAATTAACTGTTGACGATTAAAACGAAGCCTTCTTCATTATCATAGGAATTAATAAGGAAAAATAAGATGGCAGTGACTAGAAGGTTTGGATCTCAATGTATATATATATATATATATATATATATATATATATATATATATATATATATATATATATATATATATATATATATATATAACCAGTACGACGATATAAGTTGATATAAGTAGCTCATCCATCAACGCGGTAACACATAACGCGTTTGCCTAATTGAAGCCAAATTATATTCACTCATTGTACATTATTACATGATCGTGTTTCAATAATTTGGATCATGTATCACTAATAGAAGTGGAAACCAGCTGTGTTGGATCTAGCTACACTATATAATAGTTATCAATGTCAGCATGACATATAAACGATTGTGGCATTACATTCGAACAGATCGCTCTCAACCTGCTATACACCATCCAGAGTTAGTATCTTGTAAACAGCTGTCGATCCGCATTAAACATTCATCTCATGTTGCGTGTTGTATGTATAGCAGGGTTCGTGGAGTGAGGTGGAAATAGCGGATGTCACTGTTACATACACATTGATCTCCACATCAGTTGTCCTGACTTATGCTCAATTCCAGGAATTGAAACAGAACAATTACTGAATTGAACAGAAGGGGGTAATTACTACTGATTTCCGGATCGGTAGAATCAATGTATGAATCAAAAAATGAATGTTGGTATGTTTGTTAGATGAGCGTAGCGAAGTCTCCATCCCACTCTTATGGGGCTTTGTCTGTGTGTGTGTTTTTTTTTTTTTTTTGGTTGTTTGTGGGCACTGCACAGGTCACAGGGTTTGACTGATCAACATGAAACTTTTTTTAGACGGGCCAACTTCCACAACTTAGAACTGTATAGTTTTTGGAATGAATCGGTCGAATAGATTTTAAGAAATATCATGTCAAAGTTTCTTAAAACCCCATAAGATTAGGCTGGGTGAAGAAATTTGAAAAAATGGAACCTCTCCGAACAAAATAAAATTTTCTCCGAGTGTACAAACATGAATGATACACATAACCACCATTTTGTAAGCAACTCAAACCAGCTGTTTCGAAGAAAAGAATTCAAATAACTGTTTTTATAGATCAAATGTATAGAAATGAGCCAAGATTCACTGCTTCCTAGATTTGATATATGTCAAGCATTGAATATTCTTCATATTCGTCAAGGTGTGTAGAATACCAGAGAAGATAGAGTAGCAAATGTAGGACAGTTATTAAACCATATTCAGATATCTCGCTCATCTTACAACGCATATTCCGTGTTTGCCTAGTCACTAGTCGAATGGGAAATATGCGTTGTGAGATGAGCGAGATATCTGAATGAGGTATAAAAGTCGTTGGATTAGTTCTACCCTTGCTACTTTATCGACTCTGGTATTCTACACACCTTGATGCATATACAAATACTTCATTGTTGGGCAAATATGGAATCCGGGAGGCAGTGCATCTCGGCAACATAATTATGTTATCATTTGTATGATATATTTGATCTTTGACTATCAATAGCGTAACGGGATAAGCAACATGGCGCTTTCCTCTTACACCATGCGTATATCAAAGAGATGCCGCCTCACAAATGTTATGATGATTTGCTGGTATTATTGTGTGTTGATCTATACAAGTAATAGATGTAATGCAATCTGTGAATTCAGCTCTTCCCAACTGCATTAAACAATATTGGAATGGATTTCATTTGAATTAGCCAATCTGAATTTAAAATACGTCTGTAGAAGCATCTAGTCCCCTAGTCAAGAGCTCTACTTCTATATTTACCATTTGATAACTGGATAATTACTCATCATCTACGAGAAAGATCAGAAACAATGCAAGTATACAACTATGTACTATACACTGAAATACGAGTCTAATACGTACGATTTGATTTGAAATTGCGAATCTCACAAATGTACACGAAAGCGCGCTGATTCCACCATTGTGAAAACGGCCTAATGTTAAAAGGATAGGACTTACGCCATGTTTCTTATCCCGTTACGTTATTGATAGTCATAGATTTGATGAAAACAATCAGTTGCTTCAATTTTTTTCTTCAAAACGACTGATTAGAATTGCACACAAGATTGGGATAATGTGTGAAATGTATGTGTACACATCAAGAGAAAATTCCACCTCGTTTGTAGAGATTTTATTTCCCAACATTTTCCTCCCGGCCAAATCTTGTGAGATTTTTCGAAACTTTGAGATGATTTTTCTCAAAATCGGTCTGACCGATTCATTCCAGAAACTATACAGTTCTAAGTTGGTTGAGTTTGCGTATACAAAAAAAAAGTTTCATGTTGATCAGTCACACCTGCAACCTGTGGAGTGCGTACAAAAAAAAAACACACGAACAAACCCTATAAGAGTGAGATGAAGACTTCACTACGCTCATCCAACTAGTCAAACGCGGAATATGCGTTGTAAGATGAGCGAGATATCTCAATAAGGTATAAAAGTCCTTAAAGTAGTTCTACCCTTGCTACTTTATCGACTCTGGTATAGTCTACACACCTTGATGTATATAAAAAATACTTCATTGTTGGTCAACTCTTGAATCTAGAAAGCAGTGATGATCTCGACAACTTAATTCTGTAATAATTTGAATTATATATTTTATGAATATTATCAGTTTTTTTTTTCTTCAAAACGGCTGATTGAAATCCCATTCAAAATCGTGATAATGTGTAAAATTTATGTATACACATTTAGAGAAAATTTCATCCCATTTGGAGAGATTTTATTTCCCAACATTTTCCTCCCAGCCAAATCTTATGAGATTTTTCGAAACTTTGAGATGATTTTTCTCAAAATCGGTCTGACCGATTCATTCCAAAAACTATACAGTTCTAAGTTGGATAAGTTTGCGTGCACAAAAGAAGTTTCATGTTGATCAATCAACCCTTGCGACAAGTGGAGTGCCCACAAAAAAAAAAAAAAAAAAAGCACACAGACAAAGCCTTATAAGAGTGGGATGGAGACTTCGCTACGCTCATCTAATGAGGGAATTTTCATATCATCATTCCCACTTGTTAATCCTAACGGAATGTCTTCGAGCTCACATGAATTATGGAATACACTAGGCAAACGCGAAACATGCGTTGTAAGATGAGCGAGATATCTGATTAGGTGTAATAACAGTCCTACATTTCCTACTTTATCGACTCTGGTATTCTTCACACTTTGTCCTTCATTTGATTGCTACTTTATCTTCTCTGGTATTCTACACACCTTGACGAATTTGAAGAATATTCAATGCTTGGGCAAATATCGAATCTAGGAAGCAGTGAATCTTGGCTCATTTCCATATATTTGATGTATAAAAACAGTCATTTGAATTTTTTCCTTCGAAACGGCTGGTTCAAATTGCTTACAAAATGATGGTTATGTGTATCATCTATGTTTGAACACTCGGAAAAAATTTAATTGTTTTCGGAGAGGTTTCATTTTTTCTAATTATCTCACCCAGCCTAATCTTATGGGGTCTTAAAAACTTTGACATGATATTTCTCAGAATCTAATCGACCGATTCATTACAAAAACTATACAGTTCTAAGTTGCAAAAGTTGGCCGTACAAAAAAAGTTTCATGTTGATCAGTCAAACCCTGCGACCTGTGCAGTGCCCACAAACAAACAAACAAAAGAAAAAAACACAAACAAAGCCCTATAAGAGTGGTATGGAGACTTTGCTACGCACATCTAATTATCTGTGTCCCTCAAATATGAGATATATTGTAATGTTTTCAAATATAGATTCAATGAGCAGAAGAACAACATGATACTCAAATCTACATCATCCAACCCTAAAAGGGTTCACATATGGATCATTCTCAACATTATCATATATCTGTTCATGTTATTATCATTAGGCCTATATGTTTTGTTTTTAGTAGTTTCCGGTTAGGTGGAAGAGCGGTTTCTGCCGAACCTCGCCATTCTCATCATTTCTTCCTATTTTATCATTTTTGTATAACCTAGTACGATGTTTTAATGATGAATTAAAGAACATCTTTTCATCTATCTATCTATGACGTTTCAATGTTAAGAGAACATCTTAATGTGAGCGAGTGGAAGAATCTGTATATTAGAGTAGATAACCAGACACATCGCTCATCCCACAACGCATGTGCTGCGTTCTCCCCTTCTTATTGTTTCACCACAAGAACGAAAATAGTGAATTTCATTTATACGAAGTCCATAAATCGTTTTTCATTTGTCTAAACGTGAACACATAAGTCATAAGTGATATATTCTATTGCATTTCTATCACAGTTATGTCAACAAAGTGTATCTGACACAACAAACATCGCTCCATCTCTGCGAGGTAGATAACATCAGTGGAAGATATCACGGTAGATACAGGCAAGCATCGTTTATTCATACTGTCAAAGTATTCTTTTTTATCCGTATAAATATTTCCTACCCTGAGTGATGTCAATAAATAGCCTCTTTGACCGTCGACACAGAAATCAAAACAGCATCGTATCGAATATATTCACCGACCCAGCACGGCACGTGACGACAGTCGAGCGCATTCCAAGGCTTTTGATGTCCTGCCAAATATACTGGAAGATGACAGTAAGAACGCTCTTGGAAATGTATTGAGGGGGAAACCAGGCATCTATCTGATGGGAGATGTTGCTATTGGCTGAACGAGTTCTGTTCAAACGGGGAATATTCGTCTCCATATGTATCTATTTAACTTGACAACTGTATCCAATTGTCATATTTAACTTTATACCGAGAAGCGTGGACACTGAACTGTCATTCGGGAGACCGGGGTTCGATTCCCGCCATGGTTGATCATCCTGACAGGGGTTTTTTGTGATCTCCCTCTGTCGTTCAGGTTGATACTGGGATGGTTTCCTACCACGACCGACTCCTTCCCACCGCCCAAAACACATAATGAAATAACCTTTCATTTAACCATCCCATCATCTGATTCATCATCCACCGACGCCAATAGATCGTAGCCATAAGTATAGTACATTGTTAAACCCAATATGCAACTCTTATTTAACTCTCATATCGTGCATTGATCCAAGTCTGAAAGAAATAAGAGAATGTTATCATCATTATTAGTCTCATTTTCGTTATTCTTATTATTTTCATTATTAGACGAGCTTTAGCGAGAATTCAATTCAACATACTGAAAATCATTGACGTTCGTTTTTATGTTTTTTCGTCGGTTCTCCACAGGTCAAACGGCTACGGCTATCAACTTCAAACTTTTATCACCATGGTTCCTCATCTAACTTAGATCTGTATAGTTTTGTGACATTATCGGGTGGTAACTTTTATTTTTATGCATTTCAGAAATTTCAAAAATACCCATTAGAATAACACGGCGGAAAAAAATATATTTTCAAAAAAATTGAAATTTTGCGTGAAGTTGAGTTACATTCTGATACAAATTTTTGAAGACTTTCAGCTTGATCGAGTGAGCCATTTCCAAGTGAAACTATAAAATGTGCTAAATTGGTTCCACTCGAAGCAGTTTTTACCCATTTCTAACTTAAATGTCACCCAATTGGCGAATGTAGGCGAAAGTTTGGCCATGAAAGTCGACATACTATCACTATCCGCTCGTCTAACAACGCGTATATAGCGTTTTCCTAGTTATTCATCGTTATTTCACTATTATCATTATCATTATATCTGTATATTATTATTGAGTTGACATTTTCCATGAATATTATGTAACCGAATTTTGTCTCGTGTAGCTTGTTTATATTTGTCATTACTTCCGATCATGAATATCTTCATCTGAAATCATAGCATTCAGCGTGATCCTCATAGATCGTTAACATTCATCTTTCATCTCATCGGATAAGCTATTCTAGCTCTGTGAAACAGCGTTCTAATTACCCTTCTAATGTATCTATCGATTCAAGCTACTGAGGAAAATTGTGTTGATTCGTTCGAATATAGAATATATTTCGTTCAGAACTAAAAATTGATTTGCTTTTGTTTCATATTTATTTCATTCGAATGCTCACAATTGGCTTCAAATGAGATTGAATGTCAAATGTATTCCGTATTTCATTGATATTTTCGTTTAATTCCAGATTGCATATATAAGGTGCATATATAGCTTTCCCTTACAACACATATCAATAGACATATATCGCTCATCCAACAACGCACATGTGGCGTTTTCCTAGTGGACACAAATATACCAAACAGAGAGTGATGATTATCATCATGTGTGATCAACGACCCCACCAACAGCTAGGTTATACGGGGGTACGAATATGCAGGTGATTGTTGTTTGTTAGCGACCCCACCGACAGCTAGGTTATACGGGGGTACGAATATGCAGGTGATTGTTGTTTGTTAGCGACCCCACCAACGGCCAGGTCATACGGGGGTACGAATATGCAGGTGATTGTTGTTTGTTAGCGACCCCACCAACATCCAGGTCATACGGGGGTACGAATATGCAGGTGATTGTTGTTTGTTAGCGACTCCACCAACAGCTAGGTTATACGGGGGTACGAATATGCAGGTGATTGTTGTTTGTTAGCGACCCCACCAACAGCCAGGTCATACGGGGGTACGAATATGCAGGTGATTGTTGTTTGTTAGCGACCCCACCAACAGCTAGGCTATACGGGGGTACGAATATGCAGGTGATTGTTGTTTGTTAGCGACCCCACCAACAGCTAGGCTATACGGGGGTGCGAATATGCAGGTGATTGTTGTTTGTTAGCGACCCCACCAACAGCCAGGTCATACGGGGGTACGAATATGCAGGTGATTGTTGTTTGTTAGCGACCCCACCAACAGCCAGGTCATACGGGGGTACGAATATGCAGGTGATTGTTGTTTGTTAGCGACCCCACCAACAGCCAGGTTATACGGGGGTACGAATATGCAGGTGATTGTTGTTTGTTAGCGACCCCACCAACAGCTAGGTTATACAGGGGTACGAATATGCAGGTGATTATAAAACTATGAAGTGATGATACGTGAAAGGAGGTCCTCAAATAGCCACCCATATCTCATGCGGGGCTCGAACCCACGCCCAACATCAACTTCAGTTACCGAAGCGGTGCCTCAGCTGACCGAGCTACCGAGGGCGACGTTGCGTTTGTGTTTGCCTATACTGCCGTACCTAGCAAGCAGGTTTTAACTAGGAAAACGCTATAGACGTGTTGGACGAGCGGATAGTGATAGCGTGTCGACTTCTTTGCCAAACTTTTGCCTAAATTCGCCAATTGGGTGACATTCAAGTTATGAATGGGTAAAACTAAAAACTGCTTCGAGTGGTACAAATTTAGCACATTTCATGTTTTTTATTCAAAATGGCTGAACCAATCAAGCTGAGAATTTTCATAAATGTGTATCAGAATGCTTTTCAACTCCACACAGAATTTCATTCTTTTTAAATAAATATATCTCAATTTTTTCCCCGTCGTGTTACTCTAAACTCTGAAGGGTATTTTTGAAATGTCTATAATACATGAAAATAAAAAGTTACCACCCGATAATGTCACAAAACTATACAAATTTAAGTTAGATGAGGAGCCATGATGAAAAAAAGTTTGAAGCTGATAGCTGTAGCCGTTTGACCTGTGGAAAACCGGAGGGAAAAAAAACATGGAAAC
>CAXFZR010000018.1:123320-128320 GCA_964007535.1 Brachyptera risi
ATATATAAATATATATATATAATATATATATATATATATATATATATATATTATATATATATATATATATATATATATATATATATATATATATATATATATATATATATATATATATATATATATATATATATATATATATTTATATATATATTTATATATATATCTATATAAATATTATATTCATATATATATATATATTCATATATATTCAACGTATATATATATATATATATATATATATATATATATATATATATATATATATATATATATATATATATATATATATATATATATTTATATATATGTAAATATATATATATATATATATATATATATATATATATATATTATATATATATATATATATATATATATATATATATATATATATATATATATATATATATATATATATATATATATATATATATATATATATATATATATATATATATATATATATATATATATATATATATATATATATATATATATATATATATATATATATATATATATATATATATATATATATATATATATATATATATATATATATATATATATATATATATATATATATATATATATATATATATATATATATATATATATATATATATATATATATATATATATATATATATATATATATATATATATATATATATATATATATATATATATATATATATATATATATATATATATATATATATATATATATATATATATATATATATATATATATATATATATATATATATATATATATATATATATATATATATATATATATATATATATATATATATATATATATATATATATATATATATATATATATATATATATATATATATGTGTGTGTGTCATATGCATATTTTCTCAGATGATAATAGTGAAGCGGAATTCAACAAATATTGTTTTTCCTGGAAATATGGTTCTTCGGAATGGTTGTCGTTTTTATTTTCTTCCAGTTAGGCAATTTCGAAACGTATTATGCTTCTATTTTTCCATCAAGCACTTCTACCCTCAATTCCCAGCAAGCGTCTGGCGGAGAAATAAGAGAGATGGAAAATCAATTCGTTTCTCGGCGTCTCGCCTCCTAAATATGAATTGAAATCTTTCTCATCCATTCTTCCCTCGAGTCTATTCTCCACGCTGACAATGGCTGGGAGTCTCTCTTGTTGCCACAGGGGGGCGACCTGGTTCCAATCAGTCAGACCCGAGATGACCTCGGCCCGCCAAACACGATCCGTGTGGAACTCCGGAGAGATGATCATTGTTATTACATACTGAGCAAACGCAGTGCATGTCTGCGTTGTGAGATGAGCGAGACATGTTTATGAAGTATAATCGAAAACTACACACACCCTGGCCACGAGTAGTCATACCAACGTATTTTATCAGTGGGGAAAACGCCATATATGCGTTGTTAGACGAGCGGATAGTAATAGTATGTCGACTCTCATGACCAAACTCTTGCCTACATTTGCCAATTGGGTGAGATTTAGTTCAGGAATGAGTAAAAACTGCTTCGAGTGGTACCAATTTAGCTCATTTTATGGTTTTCCTCCAAAATGGCTCACCCGATCAAGCTGGAAGTTTTCATAAATGTGTATCAGAATGTAACCCAACTTCACGCAAATGTTTTTTTTTTTGAAAATTAATATATTTCTTTTTTTCCGCCGTGTAATTCTAATGTTTTTTTTTTTAATTTCTAAAATTATTTCATCATATTTTATCATGACATAAAGCTGGTGACCCAACTCGGGTTTCGAAAGTGAAATATTTCCCGCTTCAGTTTTCGAGTCCAGGATCCGATTGCCTGTAGCGCAGCTATCGCTTATTTGTTCTTTACGAGAATTATAGATTTTGTTACTTCAACAATGCCACCGATACCGTAGCCACTCTTATATATATAGTTATCTATATACATCTAGTTCACAAGGGAATCCGCTGAATCGCGACAGGCAATTGTGACCCTCGGCTCTGAAGTGACCGCAAGAAACCACAAATACCTTCCGTGTTATTAGTATGAGAGTTGGAGCACCTACTTTATATCACGATGAAATAGGTTGATATCACTCTACACACCTTGACTCGGATGAAATGGACTGCATTCGTCAACCATAGTTTCTGGAGAGCGGCGAATCTCAGCAATGGTCATGTTGTCATTTCTATCTATATTTGTTGAAGAGAAAACATCAATTGAATCAATTTCTTCGAAACGGCCGATTTGAATTGCATACAAAATTGTTATCATTCGTATCAAAAATGTGTTCACATTCTTCTTTTCAATTTCCATTCGCCCGTTCCAATCTTGTGACGTGTAGAGAAACATATGGGGTCAAATGTCTCAGCAACGGTCGAGCCGATCTGATCCAACAACTGGACAGCCCTGAGTTGAGTGAGTCTTCGGATTCAGACAGAGTTCCTTGTCGATCAGTCATACCGTACAACCTGTGCAGCCGGCACAAACAAACAACAACACAAACAAAAACACAAACAAACAACAACACAAACAAACAACAACACAGACAGAGTTTCTTGTCGATCAATCATACCGTACAACCTGTGCAAACAAACAGCCACACATCCACACAAACAACAACAACACAAACAAACAACAACACAAACAAACAACAACACAGACAGAGTTCCTTGTCGATCAGTCATACCGTACAACCTGTGCAAACAAACAGCCACACATCCACACAAACAACAACAACACAAACAAACAACAACACAAACAAACAACAACACAGACAGAGTTTCTTGTCGATCAATCATACCGTACAACCTGTGCAAACAAACAGCCACACATCCACACAAACAACAACAACACAAACAAACAACAACACAAACAAACAACAACACAGACAGAGTTTCTTGTCGATCAATCATACCGTACAACCTGTGCAAACAAACAGCCACACATCCACACAAACAACAACAACACAAACAAACAACAACACAAACAAACAACAACACAGACAGAGTTCCTTGTCGATCAGTCATACCGTACGACCTGTGCAAACAAACAGCCACACATCCACACAAACAACAACAACACAAACAAACAACAACACAAACAAACAACAACACAGACAGAGTTTCTTGTCGATCAATCATACCGTACAACCTGTGCAGCCGGCACAAACAAACAACAACACAAACAAACAAACAACCACACAAACAACAACACAGACAGAGTTTCTTGTCGATCAATCATACCGTACAACCTGTGCAGCCGGCACAAACAAACAACAACACAAACAAACAACAACACAAACAAACAACAACACAAACATACAACACAGATAAAGCTTCAAAAAAGTAAGATCGAGGCCTTCTCTTTTCCTGATAGGTTCCGTGAGAACTAGAATCCGAAAAGAACACTTTCTTACCGGCACATGTAGCCAAGTGGTTAATGCACTCGCTTCATGTGACCCGGGAGACAGTGGGCATGTCGGACCCGGTTCGATCCCCGCCACCGTCCGTCTTTACAGGGGTGCATCGTGGTATTCCTCTGTGGTCCATAGGCTGATGTTGGTATGGTTCTTACAATATAAGCCACGGCCGCTTCCTTCCCACCATCCTTCTCAATCACTAAAAAACCTTCATCTCATAATCCCATTATCTCATCAATCATTAATTCGACGCCAATAGATCTTGATTATCAATATAGTACGTCGTTTGAACTCAATATATATATTTGAAAAATACATTTTCTATCAAAATTTTCTTCTCTGGATTATTCTTCCAGGGTTCATTCAAACTCTGGAATGACTGAACTAAACTCTGGAATGACTAAACCAATCTATGGAATACACTTTGGGTGACGCTTTGAACACAAATTTGCAACAAACTCATCTCCAAATCAGCATGATAAAATGTATAACACTTGTTCAGGTTGAAATTACTATCGATAAAGACATTCCTGCATTATCTCAGTACTGTAATATTCTCCCAGTCACTTACTTATTTGATTATACATTTTCTCTGAGATATTATTATGACTCCACTCATAAGATATTGAATGATCATGAAGTTAAGGTCTAACCTCCATTACCTCATGGTCATGAAAAAATTATGATTTTTTGTCAGTCAATTCGTTTTGATGTGCTCGATAATAATATCCAAACAGATGATAGGCTAACCGGGATAAATTTTGAGTTATATCACTTCAAATACTGGATGTTTCCCTATCATTTAACACGCAACCTTCAAATTTCATGCGTTTTTATTATTCAACAGATCATTAAAATATACTTGAAGGAATGACATCCAATCAAAAAACTTGTTTTATTGTAGATGAAGATGTTATGAATAGAATTATGCAAAAATAAATATAGGTATCCGTTCTCATTTATGAATTACACTCATTTTAAGAGAAAAAATAGTCGATTTTTCACCAAAATGAAGTCAAAATAGCAACTCAATATTCCATTAAAGCTCTGTAACTTCGGCCAAAAAAATATGACAGTGTTTCTGATGTAATTTCAATTCAAGAATACACATGTTCAATAAAGCTTCACTCAAATTTCCCCAATGTAGAATTAATTTCAAAATTACTTTTTGACTTTGCTGACCAAACGGCTGTTAGACTTTAATACTAGATATAGGCTTCTTGGGAATCTTAATATTCCTACTTTTATGAGTAAATATGGTAAACGACGTCTCGAATACTCTGTACCCGCTAAATCCAATCAGATTCCTTCTTATTTACGTAATTTTGTTCCTTATAAAAGTGTCAAACTGGGAATTGAAACATGGTTAGTCAATGAGATAATTATGATGACCTAATGTTATGCTCTCAATCAGGCCTAAAACTGAATTAATCTGTTGTAACTTATTCTATCATCTTTGGTCTCCTATCAGTCACAATTCATATTGTCATTATTTTGATGTGATGCTTCGTATTTTGGTGTAGTGATAACTAGGCAAACGCGCTATGTGTTGCCGCGTTGATGGATGAGCTGGAACAT
>CAXFZR010000018.1:133320-135820 GCA_964007535.1 Brachyptera risi
ACGCTCAGCTTGACGAAGGCGACGATGCCTTACCGGTCGACGCTGTTGAAGCCAGCTTCGAGGAAATGTTGTACGCGACTCGTGGGCTGTATCTCGCCGCCGTTGCCGCGACGACGCCTACTCCGCCTCCGCCGCCAAATCAAAATGGTTTTCAAGCCATCTCATTGCCGACAATTGCGTTGCCGGCATTCTCTGGTGATATTACTCGATGGACGGAATACTATTCGCTATTTAAATCTCTCGTCGACGAGAACAACGACCTGAATCAAGTTCAGAAATTCCACTATTTGAGGACCACCCTCAAAGACAACGCCTTGTCTGTCGTCTCCGGGTTTCCGATTACGGAAGCCAATTATTCTGTGGCATTGGATGCTCTTGTCAGTCGGTATCATAACCCTCGGTTGTTAGCCACCACGTATGTTCAACAGGTTTTAGAATTTACGCCTCTAAAAAACCAATTCACATTCTGGGCTGCAATCATTTCTGAAAGTTCACAAAACTTCGATTGAAGCGTTGAAAGCTCTGAATATCGAAGATTTGTCAGATTTTCTGCTTTTCACGTTAGCACTGACAAATCTCGACACATCAACGCGCAAGGCTTTCGAACAGAAACATTCTTCGCACAGCACTCCTAGCTACGCGTCGTTGATCAAATTCATTGAAGAGCAGTCCAGGACGATGGAATTGTGTGGTCTCGACAAACAAGCAGCTAGCTCTTCAAAAGCTATTCCTCCTTCCACAAAGCGAATCAATTCGTTGTTAGTTGCGAATCCTCCGCCCGTCAGCTTTAAATCTCGCGAGCAGAGCAAATCAGCAAGCTCGACCACGAAACAATCTTCGTGTCCAGTCTGCAAAGGGGAGCATACTCTATACTCGTGTTCCGTATTTCGGCAACAGTCCGTTGACGACAAATACAACACGTTACGTCGCCTACAACGCTGCTTCAACTGCATGGGCGCTCATCTCAGACCGCAATGCACCTCTAAGAGTGTTTGCGGTACTTGTCACAGTAACAAACATCATTCGCTGTTACACACCGCACGAATCAACCCCTTGACTCGTGACACAATAGCAACCGAAGTCTCTTCTCATCCGGAGACCACCTCGCCTCATCCTCAAACTCTCGCTTGTCAAGTCAAGACAAGCAAGCCAGTGCTACCCACAGCTCTGTTGGGCACTGTTCGCGCCTTGATCCGCGACTCTCACGGTCAACTGCAACCTATCCGTGCGGTTATCGACTGTGGTTCACAAATCTCTGTTCTCACTCACTCGTTCCTTCAGAAGCTAGGATTGAAAATCAATCCTTGTCATTCCGAACTCTCTGGTATTGGTCACGTTAGTGCTCGGGTAATCGGGACTGTTCAATGCAGCATCGCTTCCCGGTTCACCCCTGCAACCTCTCTCAGCGTACAAGCTTACGTTATGCCTGCGATAGCGAGTCAACTTCCAACCACCACCGTTCCGCTTGAGGTGTTTGAACGTTATCGCTGTCTCTCTCTTGCCGACGACCGCTTTCATGTGCCCGATCAGATCGACTTTTTGATCGGCGCCGATTTATACCCTGATATTCTTGAAAAGTCAGGTGATATTGTGATGAGTGGCAGTCCATCTGCCATAAACACGGTCTTCGGCTGGGTGGTTTTGGGTCCTATCCGGTGTTTGGATGCCGAGTTCCAGCCTCCGCTCTCTCTGCTTGCTTGCACTGGTTCTCCATTGGATCGTACTCTTCGATTGTTTTGGGAATCGGAAGAAGTTTCACGTCCTCTTCAAGTTGATCCGGACGATGAACTTTGTGAGGAGCATTTTCTATCTACGCACTCACGGAACCCTTCCGGACGCTATTCGGTAGCACTCCCTTTCAAGAACACATCCTCTCCTCTCGGATATAATCGTGAGGCCGCCCTCCAGAATTATTTGAGTCTGGAGCGGCGACTGAAACGCAATCCTCAGCATGATGCTGCGTATCAAGCATTCATGCAAGACTATATTCAATCGAACCACATGCAACTTGCAAGCACCTCTTCGAACTACGTGATTCCGCATCATTGTGTGCACAAGATTACCAGCTCCAGCACGAAGCTGAGAGTGGTATTTAACGCCTCTTCTCCAGATGAGAGAGGCGCCTCTTTGAATCAGCTGTTACTCAGTGGTCCCAAGCTTCAGAGCGAACTCCCGGGCGTTTTAACCCGATTTCGTTCTCATCCCATCGCAATTTGTGCTGACATTCGTCAGATGTATCGTCAGATTCTGGTCCAACCATCTGACCGCAAATATCAGCACATATTTTGGCGACCCAATGCAGACTCTCCAGTAAAAGAATATGAGCTCAACACGGTCACGTATGGGCTCGTACCGTCAGCTTTTCTTGCTCAACGAGTGCTGAAGCAGCTCGTGCACGACGAAGGGGCTCCTTTCCCCAATGCTTCGCGTGCTTTGATATCTCACATCTACGTGGATGACATCGTGTCTGGCGCAGCAGACGTCGCTCAAGCTCGCATTC
>CAXFZR010000018.1:140820-174361 GCA_964007535.1 Brachyptera risi
TATATATATATATATATATATATATATATATATATATATATATATATATATATATATTTATATATATATATAGATTTACATATATATATATATATATATATATATATATATATATATATATATATATATATATTTATATATATTCATATATATATTTATATAAATATATATATATATATATATATATATATTTCTCTATATATATATATATGCAGCTGAAAATGTGTCTTTTCAGCTGCATACGCTCGACGGTTAGGCGACATGACTTGAACAGTTATAACTTATACCAACTTGAAGGTATTTTAATGATCTGTGTTTCTCCTGTATTTGAATTTTGATACCTCCTTCTGTTCGAATGTCATCACCTAAACACTGATATTTCACCGAGTCGACTCCCAAGGACTCTCGACCTTGAGAAATCAGCAAGAGTCAACCGGTTCTCAAACAGATATTCCAATATCGCTTGTCTGCTGGATTAATTGATATTCTCTCTCTCAATACTCTTCAGCCGCTCTGTTGATATTCACGTCCGAACTGTCCCACCTCAGCTCCCCTAGCCGTCAACCCCACCAACAGCAAGGTCATACGGGGGCACGAATGAGCAGGTGATTGTGAAACTAGGAAGTGATGATAAGTGAGAGGACGTTCACATAAACCCGTGCCTCATGCGGGACTCGAACCCACTCCAAACGGTTACTTCAGTTCTGAAGCAGTGCCTCAGCTGACCGAGCTACCGAGGGTGGCTTCATCGTTAAGCTCATGTTTTTTAGAGGATATAATAATTAAATATCGAAGGAGTTGAGAAGACTGTCATGAGTCTTTTCTGTGAACTGAGTTTAATCACCCGAATCATTTATTCTCTCTTTAATTACCAAAGAAAAACAAAGAGCACATTTTCACGAGAGAGATCCGCTTTTTATCTCAGACACGAGATTGAACTCTCTCAGCTTTTCTTCAGCTTCGTGACGTTAATTAGTGGGGAAATAAGAACTGATATGGCTTGTTTTCTCGAGAGTGATTATGTCTTGATGAATAATCCCCGTGGACGGTTCCAACAAGACATCGCCCTCTATATGATTTTCAATTTATAAAATGTATTAAATTTGTAATTCACGCATGGTGTCATGAAGACTCCATCACGTTATTGGTTATTGAATTATCAAAATGTCCACCTTTTCAAATGAATGTTGCATTTTTGTGAAAGAAGGAAATGACTGACTTTGACCTGGACATATTATATTTCCTCATCTGAGTAGAATGAATCATAACATCAAATAGGAATGAAAATATAATAATATGGAAATAATTTGAAATTATATTTCGAATTTGGCAGTAATTTGAGTATTTTAATTTGCTTACCATACCTACATTACGAAATCTGACAAGATATTAATTCTGTAAGTTAGACTCTAGAAACTTGAAACGTTCTAATTTTTTCGATATAGTCTGCTACCCAATAATAATAATAATAATTATAATAATAATGTTTTCTACTATCGGTGACTGTACAAACAGTATGATATACGTCATGAATCACAAATATACATACAATAAGCATTGTTCAAGATCAGCTGAAGGCTAAAAACTCGTTAACAGAGTAAAAAGCATTTTCACATAACAGTTTCTTGACTCTGGATTTAAACATATGCATGCTGGATACCGACTTGATGTCTATTGTTAGGTTGTCATAAAACCGTGACATTGAATATTGCGGTCCTTTCTTATACAGCATAAGTCTATGTTTGTCCACACGTAAGTCATTATGACGTCGTGTATCATGTTGCTGGATTGCATGGTTACATTGAAATGGTTTGAAATTCTCTTTCACAAAAACGACGGACTTAAGAATAAAAATACAAGGTGGAGTAAGCAGTACATAAGATTCAAAATGAGGTTTACAAGTTGTTGACTTATTAGGCCTAACATTACCAATAATTTTCATAGCTCGCTTTTGCAGCAGGAAAAGCCTTCTGGCATGAAAAGAATGGCCCCAAAATATGATTCCGTATTGTAGGTGCGAATATACGTGTGGAAAATAAAGCATGCGTAGCACTACTGGAGAAACAACCCGGCACAGGCTTCTAAGCATGGTACCTTCTTCACTGTCATCTCCACGTGGCACGACCAGTCCACAGTATCTGTCACCATGATGCATGCGTAGCACTACTGGAGAAACAACCCGGCACAGGCTTCTAAGCATGGTACCTTCTTCACTGTCATCTCCACGTGGCACGACCAGTCCACAGTATCTGTCACCATGATGCATGCGTAGCACTACTGGAGAAACAACCCGGCACAGGCTTCTAAGCATGGTACCTTCTTCACTGTCATCTCCACGTGGCACGACCAGTCCACAGTATCTGTCACCATGATGCATGCGTAGCACTACTGGAGAAACAACCCGGCACAGGCTTCTAAGCATAGTACCTTCTTCACTGTCATCTCCACGTGGCACGACCAGTCCAAAGTATCCGTAACTATGATGACAAGACACTTGGTACTCGTTGACATCGTCACACTTGAGCTATTCAGTCGAATCAATGGGCTTGACGTGATCTTGTCTTGAAGCGTATGGAACTGCATACAGGTTGTTTTGGAAGCATTCAGGAGCAGTCTGTTGTCAGGACACCACGGAAGCATCGTGACTGCAGCCTTGTTCGCCAAGATTGTAACTTCATTTTCAGAAGGAGCACAGATCACATGACTTGTGTCGTCAGCAAAGAGGACGAGCTTACTCTCTGTGCACACATTTGTCAGGTCATTTATGTACAGTAAAAAAAGTTGTGGACCCAAAACTGACCCCTGTGGGACACCAACAGTTGACTTGGCTGAGAAAGACTTGAACCTTATGGTTACTCCTTTTTCGTTCGTCATCTTCATGTCGACAATTTGTGACCGCTCGGAGAGAAACGATATAATCCACCTCAACGCATTTCCAGTTAAACCCATACGTTTCAGTCTGAGGTACAGAACCTCATGGTCTACAATGTCGAATGCTTGAGAAAGGTCGTAAAATATCCTCGGAGCGTGAGTGGACTTGTTGTCCACACCCTGGTACACAGAATTCAGGAAAGTGAAGATCGCTGTTGCCATTGATCTGCTCGACCGGAAACCATGTTGCGATTCGGAAAAAATCTTACGTTTTTCAAGGTAGGAGAGACGACATAAAAGCATCACTCTTGAAAAAACTTTGGAAAAAGAGGATAATAGAGCTATCGGACGATATTATTGTCCGGGTCAGTACGATCTCCTTTTCTGTAAAGAGGAATTAGTTTCGCCAGTTTGAGGTCCGAGGGGACATGGCCTTCTAGAAATGACGGGTTTATGAGTGACCTCTGCCAGATGCGGTGCAATTATATTTGCACATGAGCGAAGAATCGATGATGGTACTTCGTCATGGCCAGCTGAATGCTTGTTAGCCAAGTTGCCAATGACAGAGATGATTTCCTGAGTAAGAGTTGGGAAAAGAGATAAACCTCCAACTGGAGCTGAGACAGTATCAGATCGCAACAGATATTGGCAAGAATGAGAACCCCACCACGAGTGAAATGAGATCTAGCAAAGTGACGGACTGCTGTGTACCCTGGTACAGCTGGGAGATCGACTTGGTAATCAGTAGGCCAGCGTTCAGCAATCATTAATATATCAACGTTGAGAGATTCAGTATCAGCTAGAAGCTCAAGTGTCTTTCCCAGCGACCAACTCTGAATATTGGCAAAGATAACGGAAGACAATCCAAATATATTAGCGTTACTTGTGCTACACTATTGAGCTGTTCACTGGACACAATGCGGGTACTATTTTTCTGATCTATAATAATATATAAATATCTATAAATATATAAATAAATAGTTAATTATTATTTAAATAGTTCAGTCAGCCTTGTACCTGTGCACGAGATGAAGTCAAGGGTCGCTCCTGTTGTTTGGAGAGTTAAGAGCCCGCATCTTGGACAGATTTACAGAGTGCAATCCCGCCACATATATCTCAAGAACTACAAACACTACGAACTTGCGGTAAAATGCAATGAATAGACAATACCCTCACAATTAGATATTTCCAATCGAAAATTGAAGAAAAATTCATTATGGAGCAATAATTGGATCAAAATGTGCATCATTTGAAGGTTTTCATTGCTTAATTCCCAGTTACCGAATAATAGTGGAAATACATTACAAACGCACATCCTTGAGTTAAACTTTGCTTATCAATATTTGAAATTCTGATTTGCCTGTGATTCTACAGTTTTCCTAATTTCCTCGGCCAAAATGTGTAATGTAACTAGATTTTGTCCAAATTATGGAATGAAAAACTCCCCCATTTAGCGGTGGTTACTGAAACTCTTCCAATATCATCATTTTTTCACTTTTCAACCCACAATAAAACTTTTAAACGCACATCGAACCTGGGTAGAGCATTTCGAAGAGAAACATGCTCTGCTAAGATGCGGGCTCTTAGTTGCTAGTCTGATGAGTATGATGTTCTACTTCCAAGCATCATTTCTATCTTTTGTTTTGCGGGACACATCCTACTTCTTGCATCGTGATTATTGCTTGACCTGTTTTTATCGCTAGGAATAGAACAATTGATACATTTCATATTGATTACATTTAATTGGCCACGACCATTAATTAGTAGAGCGATAGGCCTAATTATAACATTATAGGCCTATCACTAATTTAATTTGTGCATTTTGTATAATGATCAATTTTACATCTGCTGTCAACGGAAAGAAGTAATCATTGCCCAAGAGACTTAGTTCAAAGTGGAAGATATCAATGTTCGTGTGTTTATACTGAAAGACTTTTATCTACGGCGAAACATTATGGTCACAGACAGCGCAGTCCTGGTGTTGAAGACCATTAGTTTTAAATAATCAAAATGGGGTGGTAAGATCGCCCTTGTGGTGCCCCGTCCAAACGATCCTATCTTTCATCCTTAGCCTTAATTGGGGAACAATGATTTTGTATCAAATTTCGATGTTATTAAAAAAAAAAAAAAAAATTCAGAGCCGCTGATTTGCACTCGGATTCACGATAATTTCCACCGCATTTCAGACATGTTTTCCCGCGCAGACAGTTCTTGGCCACGTGATGGAAGCCCGCGCAGTTGAAGCACTGAACGACGTTGATGTGGTCATATATTTCATATCGACGCCATCCTATATTGATTCTCTCCTCTTTCAGTGATATATGGCGTGTGTGATGGGCATCAACTTCAATAACAACTGAAGACAGCCCAGTCTTGAGTTTTATTATTGTTACAACTATTAATACGAATTTTGTGTTATTATTGCGTCGCATAGATCCTCATCATTCATAATGTCTGATTCAAAGTTCAAAAGTTCAAAATTCAAAGGGAGGCCATTTTGGATTTGAGGAGGCCATTTTGGATTTGAGAGAGATAGATCTGTTACATTTGTGTGCTTTAACTTTTGGGAGTTAATAATTGTTCTTTTGAGAACAGTTGGTGGATTTGTGGTTTAGTGTATTAATAAAGGGTATTTGAGGTAGTGGAAGTGTTAGTGAGGGGATCCGTACAGGCTTGAGTACCTGAAAGTTGATAGTGTTGAGCGCGTGTTTCAGCCTATTGTTTTTTGAGGTTAAGGGTATCCGGGTTGGAAACGAGTAGGCCTATTCAAGTCCTTGTTTGGGAAAGTAGACAAGTATAGAAAATAGATTCAATTATTGGGTAGTGTTATTATTGTTGGGATAAGGCTAGCAGGGAACCATACGTTGTAATATCAGTTGGGCTTTTGGGATAATAATGAAGGTTGGTGTAGATGATGTTGTTGTAGGCCTAGGTGTCGGGGAAGATTGTAGGAGATGTTTGAAGGTTGTAAGCAGTAGGCGAAAGGCTGTGCAGTGTGGGGTGTGCATGGGGTGGGAGCATATTACGTGTAGTGTGCCGCGTATGACGGGGGATGAGTATAAAGTTATAGCTAAGGTAACTTCTCTATTGTGGTTGTGTGGTGGCTGTGTGGGGGGTTGGAGGGACAAGGTAGTAGAGAAAGAGGCAGGAAAGTGGGGGGAATTGGAAGCGCAGTTGAGAGCTTCTATTGCTGGGTTGGAGCGAAAGTTGAAGAAAGATAAAGAGATGAAGGGCGTAGAAGTAGGCCTAGCTGAAAGTGGTGTCAGGGCTGTGGGTGGGGAGGGGGAAGAAGGTAGGGGATGTGAAGGAGTTAAGGTAGGAGGTGTGGTTGCAAATGATGCAACTGTGAGGAATAGTCTCAGGGTTAGTGTTGAGCAAAAGGGTAAAGGAAGACATATTGATAGGGAGATAGCTGTATTAAGGACCCGTAGTGTTAGGAAGGATGAAGTTAGGGATAGGGAAATGAGGGACATAGGAGGAATTGAACCGAGGCCCAGTGATGGGATTATGGAGGGGGGGAAAGCTAAGGCTAGGGCAGGACCTAGGTCAGAGAAGGTCAAGGTGGGTGAGGAGGGGTTGAGAGGGGTGGTCTTGCTAGGAGACTCACTAGTTCGAGGGGTAGGAGTGCAGGTGGGAGGGAAGCTGGATGTTACAGTTTTACCGGGAATAGGTGTAGCCGGGATGAAGAAGGTGCTAGAGCAGGTTAGGGAGGAGGATGCTGCAGGGAAGGGGGTGATCATTCACGTAGGGACGAATGACATCAGTGGTAGGGAGGGGTGGGGAAACGTGAAGTTAGTGCAGGAGATGGAGGGGTTAGTGAATGTAGCTATTGGGAGGTTTGGGGTAGGTAGGGTGGTTGTTAGTGGGATTTTGTATCGTAAGGATATGAAGAAGGGGGTGGTAGACGGAATGAATAGTTTTCTAGGGCGTATGTGTGAAAGAATGGGTGTGTGTTTTTTGGATGTCAATTGTTGGCTGCAAGGTGAAGGCCTATGTGGAGATGGGCTTCATCTGTCGGATGAGGGAAAGTGTGTGTTTGGTGAGTTGTTAGGGAGGGTAGGTGGTAGGCTGGTAGCACAGGCCTGACTAGTGAGGGATGAGGTAGGTAAGGGAAAAACGGCTGAAGTAGATGGGTGTAAAATGGGTGGGGGGCAAAAAATGTTGAAGGAATGTAACGGCCCAGAAATTAGTCTAATGGTAGTAAATTGTAGAAGCTTGGCAAATAAGGTGGATGAATTCAGGACGCTGTTAGAATTGTATCAGCCAGAAGTGGTGGTGGTAGTGGAGACATGGCTAGGAGAGGGGTTTACAGAAGGTGAATTAACTGTAGATGGTTACACTCTGCACAGGAGAGATAGGGATAGGCACGGAGGGGGTGTAATGATAGCAGTTAAAAGAGGAATCCAAGGGACGTTGCTCTGGAAAGAAGAGGAGGTAGAGATGATGGGTATGAGGATAATGGTAGGCAGGCAGTCTCTTGAAGTAATCGCGGCATATAGGCCTCCGGGGGGGGATTTAGGATTGCTTCATCGTTTGGAGGATAGGCTTAGTGCTAGGGATAATGTAGAGAGCTTAATTATAGCGGGAGATTTAAACATGCCTAATGTACGGTGGGAGGTGGGAGGTACAGAACATGGGAGGGGAGTAGTGCAAAATATTGTTACGGGTATATTAAATGAAGGTTTTCATCAGGTTGTGGAGGAGGGAACTAGGAGTAAAAGGCTAGGGGGAACTAATATTCTAGACGTAGTGTTAGTAAGGCCAATAGAGTTGTGGGCGAGGACGGTGGTAGTTGAAGGCATCAGTGATCATCGAATACCCATAGTCAGTTTAGCATTAGCTCCGGTTCAAACTAAAAACGTTGGGAAGAAAGTTTGGGGTTACAAAAGGGTGCAGGCAAGGGAGGTTCGAAAAGCTTTTGAGGATAGGTTTGAGAAGTGGTGCGAGATAGACATGGATGATATTGAAGGGCTGTGGTTCAATTTTCAGAAAATATATGAAGAGGTTAGGGATAAGTTGGTTCCCTATAAGGTGCTACAGGCAAATGCAGATCCGGCTTACTATAATAGTACGGTTAGGAGGCTTAAGAGGAGGGGTAGAAAGATGAGTAGGAAGTGGAGGGCGTCAGGGGAGGGAAAGGAGGTGGTCCAGGAACTAAGGCGGGAATTAGACAGGGCTAAGAGGGAGGCAAAAGAAAGATTCATGGGGGGTATGTTCAATGAACGTGATGTGCAAGGTAACTGGAATAGAATGTATAGGTTTGTTTCTAGTCAGAAAGGTAGTGGCAGGGAGTTGCCAACTTTAGTTGATCAGGTAGGGAATGAGTGGAAAACGGACATAGAGAAGGCAGCAGCTTCAAATAGATTCTACAGGGAAGTGTTCAATGCGAATTTGAATTATGGGGGAGGAGGAAGCAATAGAGGGGGATGGGGTGGAGGTTCTGCTTACAGAGAGAGAAGTGTGGAATGTATTGAGGAAACTTAAAAGTGGGAAGTCGCCAGGCATAGATGGGGTGCAAAGCTTTCTACTGAAATTAGCGGGTAGGGGAGTTGTAGGTTATTTGCTAAGGTTGTTTCAAGCTTCACTCACAGCAGGTAGAGTACCGCAAGTTTGGAAAAAAGCGGAGGTGGTTCCAATTTCAAAGGGAGGGCAAAGGGGTAGGGTAGACAACTACAGGGGAATTAGTTTAACATCGCATGTGTGTAAGATAATGGAAAGGGTGGTTATAAAGAGAGTAGTGGAGAAGGCAGATGAAAGAAGGAGTATTTCAGAAGTGCAGCATGGGTTTAGGAAGGGTTATACATGTGAGACGCAGTTGTTAGGTTTTGCAGAAGAGTTGGCTGGGGTAGTTGATAGGGGGGACGTGTTGATGCAGTGTTTTTAGATTTCGAGAAGGCTTTTGATAAGGTAGATCACAATATATTATTAGGGAAGTTAAAAATGTCCGTTGGGAATGCTGGGTTGGTTAATTGGATTGGAAACTTTCTTCAGGATAGAGTGCAAAGAGTTCGGGTGGGTTCAGAGGTTTCAAATGAGACTAAGGTTACGTCAGGAGTTCCACAGGGTAGTGTGTTGGGTCCCTTATTGTTTGATTTATATATAGATGATCTGACTAGTGTTGTTGATTCGAAAATAAGGTTATTTGCAGATGATTGTGTGTTATATAGGGAAATCATTACATAGGAGGATGTAGTAGCTCTTCAGGTAGATTTAGCGGCAATTAATCGTTGGGTTCAGTCAAACAAGATGGGGTTGAATACAGGAAAGTGCAAGTTAGTCACATTCGGTAAGAGAAACATAAGGACAGATGTACTGTATGAGGTAGGAGGGAAGACGCTGGAGTTGGTGGAAAACTACAAGTATTTGGGGGTGGTATTTGATAGGCGTCTAGGGTGGGGGAGTCAGATTGAGAGAATAGTAAAAAAGAGTATAAATGCACTAAACTTTGTAATGAGGCAACTTAGGGGGGCAGGTATGGAGATTAAGGAAAAAGCATATTTCTCGTTAGTGCGTCCCATGGTAGAATATGCTAGTTCAGTTTGGGATCCTTATAGATTAGGTGAGATAAGGGATGTGGAAAGGGTTCAAAGGATTGCTGTGAAAAGGGTTGCAGGTAGGGTTAGGAGGTGGAAATGGGATGAGAATGAAAGGGGGGAGAGGGTAAGAATGTTGGAGAGTCCAACTGAGATGATGAGAGACCTGGGGTGGCAGAAATTGGAAATACGGAGGAAGGAGGATCGTTTATGTAATTTCTTCAGGGTAATGGAGGGAGAGGGGGGGTGGGGGGAGCTGCATAAGTTGATAAAAAGAAATAAGTCAGGGTATGGAGGTAGGTGGGGTCATGATAGAGCGGTAGTCATAAAGGGGGCTACATTAGATGTCGGTAAATTCTCTTTCTTAAATAGGACAGGTAGGGACTGGAATGGGCTTAGTAGAAATGTTTTTGAAGGGGATGAAATCAGGTTAAAGTTATTCCGTCAGAGGGTTAAGGAGATGGTGGGATAGGGGTACTTAGGGAACTTGCCACCGCGCATTTATGTGCATTTGCAAGAGTTAAATAATAATAATATAAATATAATAATAAAGTTGATTATTTTCATCCTCGGATTTAGTTTCGGTGCAATAGCGGTTGAAGATCTGTCACCGAGTAGTTGATCTACATGCCTCACTAGCATTGCCGCGGACACACCATGTGCACAGCTGATTGTGACGTCACCATGAGTGTTTTGCCTCAAGTGCATTACCCCAACGGGTAGTTCAGCAGGGTTAATGTGGGTAGTGACGTCACTTCTTGTTGAATCCTTGCTTTGGTCGTAGTGCACTTTTCCTTGATACTGATAACCTCGTTTGACGACTTGGTCAGTGATGACGCGTAACTGGCCCGTGGCATTGAGTTCATGCCCGTGGCATTGAGTTCATGCCCGTGGCATTGAGTTCATGCCCGTGGCTGTGTACTTGTAGTAGGCCTATTATGGTTACCATTAAAAGCGCAATGTTTTCCAAGATTAGCAATTTTCTCGCTTTGCATGTCGTTTTGTGATTGAAGACTTGTAACTAATCTTGATTAAATGACATTCTCACGCTTCAGCATCGCTAGTTCTTCATGTATACTAAGTACTACACCAGGTTTTGGAGACTCACCGATAACACTGACGTCTGGCGTGCAACCGCCACACACCCACTAGGAATTCTGATCACTATTTTTTATGCCACAACTTGTAACTTCAGGTCATGCACAATTAAAATGAAATGTATTATGACATTTATTACACTGAACACCATTCGTGAGTTTCTTGTTGCACTTTTTGCATTTTATAATTATATTCGTTTGGAAGCTGTTTGACAGCGCATCCGTCTCGTCCGCCATCTTGGCTAATCAAATGTAGGCTCTCAATTCAAGTTCTCTCAATCACTCACTGCCCACTAAATGTCATCAAGTTGATGGAAAACTACATTACAGAATAGAAAATGGACGGGAAAGAGAAATTTTCTTGAATCATATTACGTTTCCCTGTGTCAGGAACGTGAAGTTACCCACTTCTTATCATCATGCACTTCACTTCAATCCGGAGTGGTGTTATATGAGGGGACGTGGGGTGGGGGTCAATGAGCCAAGTGTGTCATGTTATTTTCCAGGCCGTGTTGATGAATAATAAGTTGCACTTGGCATACAGTTTTGATTTCACACTGTTTATATCAGCAGGAAGTTTTTTTTGTTGCTAAAATATTTCAAGACTTGGCTCCAAGTTTTTACACGTCAGGGTTTCTGGTGGGATATCAGTCATTTTTGTTGCTCCATAATGACCAGATGCATTTGCTTGTTCACAATAGAATCAGATTCAATTTCATTTTTCGCCCGTATTGTCAAATTTTCTTTCGAATAAATACTGTCTCTTGATTACTTGGAATACTAAAACTTGCATTATCAGGCAATAAGGTGTCAACGTGACAATTCATGAATATCAGCTGTTTCATTCGACCTTTCTCTCTGTTGTGTCTCTCTGTCATCTCTCTGTTGTGTCTCTCTGTCATCTCTCTGTTGTGTCTCTCTGTCATCTCTCTGTTGTGTCTCTCTGTCATCTCTCTGTTGTGTCTCTCTGTCATCTCTCTGTTGTGTCTCTCTGTCATCTCTCTGTTGTGTCTCTCTGTCATCTCTCTGTTGTGTCTGGTGACGATCATTCAGATAGATAGAGAGGAGAAAAGAGTACTCAAAGTTTCCGATGGTTCATTGGTGGCCGTGATTTAATCGTCTATACGACAGTATTCTCTATTCATGAATGTAATTATTCCAATCTCTGCCAGTTTAAAATGATGGATTGACAAATCTCGCACACACAATCGATCTGGTATATTCATGCAAACAAATTTTCGGAATATCATCGAAATATGTCGTGGAATGATTTTTATGAATAATGAAAACTTGAAAAATGAAATGAGTGTAGAATGACCTTACTTCCGGTTTTCAAAAGCTACTTCCAGTTAAAAGATACAAAAAACAGAACTTCATATGAGTTCACATAAACCCTGAAAAATTTGAAAAATCGGATGATTCGTTTGGCCTGTCTTAGGTGACGACGGAAGGAGAAGGAGGAGGAGGAGGAGGAGGAGGAGGAGAAGAAAACGGAAAAAGTAGTCTTTTCACAGTACTATAACTTCCAGACATTTGTTTCGATATATTTTCAACGTGTCTTGTATGGCGCCTCATTCCATGACAACAAACTAGAGGTATCTAGGTTTGTTGGTTCCGGAGATACAGTATGCTCAAAACCGCCTGGAAGTACTCCGCGTTAACAGTGTGACCGTGTAGCTGAGACTTCGCACGGACTTGGCTCTCGTCGAGCTACCACTCGACTGGATCGATTCAAATACTGGATGTTTCCCTATCATTCAACACGCAACCTTCAAGTTTCATGCGTTTTCATGATTCGAAAGATCATCAAAATACACTGAATGTGATGACATTCAATGAAAAAACTTGTTTTATTGTTGATAAAGATTCAATTCAATTCAATCTATTCATTCATTTCTCGAGCAGTAACATTTTACACTCTGTATTGAAAGTACATGCTATGAAATAAGTCAATATATTATTACATATATAAAATAACATATTCAGAATTACAAACTAAAATTACATTCAATTACGATGGCAACGAATAGCAGTGTGTTATTGACTGATAGGTACTCTCCCACTGTATAAGGACATAATTTCACAAGGCTTTTCTTGAGTCCATTTATCAATGCAGAATGAACACAGATAATTGAAATGCCTTTCAGATGGCAATACATATAACTATATAACTCATGTCGCATAACTGTCAAGCGTATATATGCAGCTGAAAATGTGTCTTTTCAGCTGCATACGCTCGACGGTCAAGCGACATGACTTGAACAGTTATAACTTATACCAACTTGAAGGTATTATAATGATCTGTGTTTCTCCTGTATTTGAATTGTGATACCTCGATCTGTTCGAATGTCATCACCTAAACACTGATATTTCACCGAGTCGACTCCCAAGGACTCTCGACCTGAAGTAATCAGCAAGAGTCAACCGGTTCTCAAACAGATATTCCAATATCAGTTGTCTCTCTCTCAATACTCTTCAGCCGCTCTGTTGATATTCTCTCTCTCAATACTCTTCAGCCGCTCTGTTGATATTCACGTCCGAACGGTCCTACCTCAGCTCCCCTAGCCGTCAACCCCACCAACAGTCAGAGTATACAGGGGTACTAATGAGCGGATGATTATGATATCATGAAGTGACGATGGGTGAAAAAACGCTTACAAAAACCTATGCTTTGAGCGGGACTCGAACCCACGCCCAACGGTGACGTCAGTTTCTGAAGCGGTGCCTCAGTTGACCGAGCTACCGAGGGTGATTTTCTAATAATATCAATAAGATAGTCATTATATTCATACTAGGCAAACGCGTTATGTGCTGCCGCGTTGATGTATGAGCTGGAACATATCAACTCATCTTTGGATTGGTTATTCATATATATACACCTTGAGATCCAAACGATTATGTCACTGCCATCGTATCTCCCAATCAATGTTCATTATAATAAAGAAGGCCTTGTTCTAATCGTTTCCGTTCAAATCAAGGAGGTCAGATACTAATAGGATTATAGTATCTAACCTCCTTGGTTCAAATGGTGACACCTGTTGCTCGAATTCAATCGGTATCTTGATAGCTTTGAGTGATTCAAAAAAATTATATTATATATTTTTTACATCAAAACGGCTGATCCGATTCGACTGAGAGTTTGTATCAATGTTCATAATCATTATATTGAAATTCCCTGAAAATTTGAATCTCCTCGGAGGAAATATTCTCCACGAATTTTTTCCTCCGGACTATTCTCATGGGATTTTTGAAAACTTTGAAATGAGTTTTCTCAGAAAGTGTTCAACCGATTGTGCCTCAAAACTATACAGTATCGAATTAGATGAGTACACTTATGTGTGTCAAATTTCAACTCATTTAAAAATTTTGTTTGACCTGTGGAGCGTGAACAAAAAAAAAAAAAAAAAAAACAGGCACTTTTTTCGGGTATGGTGTAATTGAGTCTTCGCTTCGCTCATCCAATAATGACATAATGGATTTTTCTTGCTCATTTGATCTGACACTCGATTGTTTCTGTCACCTGTTGAAGTCGAGAGGTCGGAATGTCACGTGGTTCCGCTTCTCTCCTTCTCCAATATTCTCACCACATCCTGTTGCGAGTATAATTAATAAAGTTACAAAGTTGAAATGAATTCTGTTCCATAGTTTATCAACTCGTCAACAAGTTTCAACTTTTTAACAACACGTGATATGTTTCTAATTGTGGTTTGACGACGCAGTGTGACGACACGTCGTTAAAATTGTTGAAGTGTTTGAATCTAGCGATGAAGAAGAGTTCAGAGATACTCTATCTGGAAAAGTTGACTGCTTGATGATTATAAGCGATAGAGAAACTGAAATATACATGTGACGAAATATTTTGAGGAACTTCAAAACGTCCCAATAGTTCTCCTCTGGAATTATCGAGTTGATTCATCCATGTATTCATTCATTCATCATGTCTTATTTACATGGACAAAGTTCCCAAAAAGAAGCCACACAGAATAAAGCTGAAGCCATATGATTGGATTCCATCAACTATTGGATATTATATGTTCATATTCATATTTGAAGGAGACATCGACTACTGGCTGGGGTGTTCAGGTAGAGATTTCATTCCGGATTATTTATTCAATGCAAAGTGAAAATATTACGCTTATAAATTCCATTTTTGATTCTTTTGCAGTCAATCTGGTTTGATTCAGGTTTCCATATTCATGATTTTCTTCAACCTCGAAATCCGCGTGAATAATATGTGGATATATACTTATCCGAATCGTATTGTATTAATACACGTCCTTGTACTTATTGCTATTCTAGCTGGGTATTACAGTCATGTTTCGTCAGCTGCTTTTTGTTGTCAACTGTATTTCATGATTTGTTTACACAATATTAGTCGGCCCGCAGACAAGAACTTCAGCTCTTACAAGGGCTTCACATCATTATCATACTAGTCAAACGCGAAATATGCGTTGTAAGATGAGCGAGATATCTCAATAAGGTATAAAAGTCCTTGAAATAGTTTTACCCTTGCTACTTTATCGACTCTGGTATTCTACACACCTTGATATCTGGATAAGCTATAGAAGTCGTTAAAGAAGTTCTACTCTTGCCACTTCATTGACTCTGGTATTCTACACACCTTGACGCATATAAAAAATACTTCATTGTTGGTCAACTCTTGAATCTAGAAAGCAGTGAATCTCGACAACTTAATTCTGTCATAATTTTTATGATATATTTTATGAATATTATCAGTCATTTTATTTTTTTTCTCCAAAACGACTGATCAGAATTGCTTAAAAAACCGTCATAATGTGTAAAATCCATGTATACACATTCAGAGAAAATTTCATCCCATTTGGAGAGATTTTATTTTTCAACATTTTCCGCCCAGCCAAATCTTATGGGGTTTTTAGAAACTTTGAGATGATGATTCTCAAAATCGATTCGACCGATTCATCCCAAAAACCATACAGTTCTGAGTTGGGTGAGTTTGCGTGTACAAAAAAAGTTTCATGTTGATCAGTCAACCCTTGCGACCTGTGGAATGCTTACAAACAAACAAAAAAAAAAAAGAACACAGACAAAGCCCTATAAGAGTGGGATGGAGACTTCGCTACGCTCATCAATAATCCTCTCACCAGTAGTTCAGCAAACCTAATTGATGAGCGTAGCGAAGTCTCCATCCTACTCTTATAGGGCTTTGTCTGTGTTTTTTTTTTTTTTTTTTTTTTTTTGTAAGCACTCCACATGTCGCAAGGGTTGACTGATCAACATGAAACTTTTTTGTACACGCAAACTCATCCAACTTAGAAGAGTGAAAATTTAAGAATGAATCGCTCAGACCAATTTTGAGAAAGATCATCCCAAAGTTTCTAAAAACCACACAAGATTTGGCTGGGCGGAAAATGTTGAAAAATAAAATCTCTCCAAATGGGATGAAATTTTCTCTAAATGTGTATACATGGATTTTACACATTATTACGATTTTGTATGCAATTCTGATCAGTCATTTTGAAGAAAAAAAAATAACTGATGATATTCATAAAATATTATACAAATTGTGACAGAATTAAGTTGTCGAGATTCACTGCTTTCTAGATTCAAGCGTTGACCAACAATGAAGTATTTTTTATATGCGTCAAGGTGTGTAGAATATCATAGTCAATGAAGTGGCAAGAGTAGAACTACTTCAACGACTTGTATAGCTTATTCAGATATCAAGGTGTGTATAATACCAGAGTCGATAAAGTAGCAAATGTAGGACTGTTATTAAACCTTATTCAGATATCTCGCTCATCTCACAACGCATATTTAGCGTTTGCCTAATACAACTTCATACTGTTTATTTCCATTCAGTATATTCTTGATCGTGTATCTTTTATTGTCTGTGAATGTATTCTGTTTGATTGAGACATGTGAATGAAATGATTTGAAATTGAATGGATTAATTGATTGAATGATCAAATCTTCTGTCTTCCATACAGACAGGAAGAAATGCTGGACTTGACTCGTTCTCCTTATTCTGTTCAGTTTGTGCTGGTATTAACACAACAATATTCACAATGGTTGCCACAATTGACCGATGTAGATCGTCCGCCCTCGTGACGTCACAAGATATGAAAACCAATCAAGTGGTCAGTGAAGCAGGAGAAATAGGGAAATAACCAATCAAGGTATCTAACATTTCCCCTGCTTCGTATAAGTCACGCCCATCTACAATGGTCAATTGACCGATGTAGATCGTACGCCCTCGTGACGTCACAAAATATGAAAACCAATCAAGTGGACAGTGAAGCAGGAGAAATAGGGAAATAACCAATCAAGGTATCTAAAATTTCCCCTGCTTCGTATAAGTCACGCCCATCTACAATGGTCAATTGACCGATGTAGATCGTCCGCCCTCGTGACGTCACAAGATATAAAAACCAATCAAGTGGACAGTGAAGCGGGAGAAATAGGGAAATAACCAATCAAGGTATCTAACATTTCCCCTGCTTCGTATAAGTCACGCCCATCTACAATGGTCAATTGACCGATGTAGATCGTCCGCCCTCGTGACGTCACAAAATATGAAAACCAATCAAGTGGACAGTGAAGCAGGAGAAATAGGGAAATAACCAATCAAGGTATCTAAAATTTCCCCTGCTTCGTATAAGTCACGCCCATCTACAATGGTCAATTGACCGATGTAGATCGTCCGCCCTCGTGACGTCACAAGATATAAAAACCAATCAAGTGGACAGTGAAGCGGGAGAAATAGGGAAATAACCAATCAAGGTATCTAACATTTCCCCTGCTTCGTATAAGTCACGCCCATCTACAATGGTCAATTGACCGATGTAGATCGTCCGCCCTCGTGACGTCACAAAATATGAAAACCAATCAAGTGGACAGTGAAGCAGGGGAAATAGGGAAATAACCAATCAAGGTATCTAACATTTCCCCTGCTTCGTATAAGTCACGCCCATCTACAATGGTCAATTCTTGATGATGGTGTTATTATAGATTCTGTGGTAACATTATCGCCCTTCTGTTGACATTATCGCCCTTGAGGTGAAAATATCACCCTTGTGGTAACATTATCGCCCTTGTGTTGGCATTATCGCCCTTATGGTGATGAGGTAGCCTTCGTGATGACACTATCGCCCTTGTGGTGAAAATATCACCCTTGTGGTGACATCGCCTTTGTAATGATAGTATCGCCCTTGTGTTGGCATTATCGCCCTTATGGTGATGAGGTAGCCTTCGTGATGACACTATCGCCCTTGTGGTGAAAATATCACCCTTGTGGTGACATCGCCTTTGTAATGATAGTATCGCCCTTGTGTTGGCATTATCGCCCTTATGGTGATGAGGTAGCATTCGTGATGACACTATCGCCCTTGTGGTGAAAATATCACCCTTGTGGTGACATCGCCTTTGTAATGATAGTATTGCCCTTGTGTTGGCATTATCGCCCTTATGGTGATGAGGTAGCCTTCGTGATGACACTATCGCCCTTGTGGTGAAAATATCACCCTTGTGGTGACATCGCCTTTGTAATGATAGTATCGCCCTTGTGTTGGCATTATCGCCCTTATGGTGATGAGGTAGCATTCGTGATGACACTATCGCCCTTGTGGTGAAAATATCACCCTTGTGGTGACATCGCCTTTGTAATGATAGTATCGCCCTTGTGTTGGCATTATCGCCCTTATGGTGATGAGGTAGCATTCGTGATGACACTATCGCCCTTGTGGTGAAAATATCACCCTTGTGGTGGCATTGCTCTTTGTAATGATAGTATTGCCCTTGTGTTGGCATTATCGCCCTTATGGTGATGAGGTAGCCTTCGTGATGACACTATCGCCCTTGTGGTGAAAATATCACCCTTGTGGTGACATCGCCTTTGTAATGATAGTATCGCCCTTGTGTTGGCATTATCGCCCTTATGGTGATGAGGTAGCATTCGTGATGACACCATCGCCCTTGTGGTGAAAATATCACCCTTGTGGTGACATTGCTCTTTGTAATGATAGTATTGCCCTTGTGTTGGCATTATCGCCCTTATGGTGATGAGGTAGCCTTCGTGATGACACTATCGCTCTTGAGGTGAAAATATCACCCTTGTGGTGACATTGCTCTTTGTAATGATAGTATTGCCCTTGTGTTGGCATTATCGCCCTTATGGTGATGAGGTAAGCTTCGTGATGACACTATCGCCCTTGTGGTGGAAATATCACCCTTGTGGTGACATTATCGTCCTTCTGTTGACATTATCGCCCTTATGGTGAAAATATCACCCTTGTGGTGACATCGCCTTTGTAATGATAGTATTGCCCTTGTGTTGGCATTATCGCCCTTATGGTGATGAGGTAGGCTTCGTGATGACACTATCGCCCTTGTGGTGGAAATATCACCCTTGTGGTGACATTATCGTCCTTCTGTTGACATTATCGCCCTTATGGTGAAAATATCACCCTTGTGGTGACATCGCCTCTGTAATGATAGTATCGCCCTTGTGTTGGCATTATCGCCCTTATGGTGATGAGGTAGCATTCGTGATGACACTATCGCCCTTGTGGTGAAAATATCACCCTTGTGGTGACATTGCTCCTTGTAATGATAGTATTGCCCTTGTGTTGGCATTATCGCCCTTATGGTGATGAGGTAGCCTTCGTGATGACACTATCGCCCTTGAGGTGAAAATATCACCCTTGTGGTGACATTATCGTCCTTCTGTTGACATTATCGCCCTTATGGTGAAAATATCACCCTTGTGGTGACATCGCCTCTGTAATGATAGTATCGCCCTTGTGTTGGCATTATCGCCCTTATGGTGATGAGGTAGCCTTCGTGATGACACTATCGCCCTTGAGGTGAAAATATCACCCTTGTGGTGACATCGCCTTTGTAATGATAGTATTGCCCTTGTGTTGGCATTATCGCCCTTATGGTGATGAGGTAGCCTCCGTGATGACACTATCGCCCTTGAGGTGAAAATATCACCCTTGTGGTGACATCGCCTTTGTAATGATAGTATCGCCCTTGTGTTGGCATTATCGCCCTTGTGGTGAAAATATCACCCTTGTGGCGTCTCGCTAGAACGATCCTTACCTATCCCCCTTGGCCTCGATCAAGAAACAGTTCATTCACGTCAAGTTATCGATTTGAGTGGACAAAAGGTTCTGTGATAGTTAATGATCCAGCTGTTCTCACTGTTCTATCGTTCACTCTATTGTCAGTTCCAATCGCATTCCAGGTGAGATATGACTCATCATCACGATCATCTACTCATAACATTGTGAATTACATTCATATTTGTTCTACTATTTAACTTCTGTTTGTCAAGTACCAACTGCAGATGAACCTAGCTTGGAGTGATAAATACGACACAGATTATCAGCGCTCTCTGTTGATAAGCCACGGTACTAAACCATCCTCTTATGACAAGAGTTACAGCACGGCCGTTGTTTTAGGTCGTTTTGCCCGGCAAAGAGAAGCGGGCAAGTATCATAAACTACAACTACTGAACTACGTTACATAAACCGAGTCTTGTGACCGAGATACAAGCTTTGGTTCAAGTTATTAATCAGCAGCTAGTTCCATCAGTGGTGTGAATGAAAGATCTACGGATTACCTGACTGAACCGTTAGGGATCTTAGATTAATTACGAACATTTTCAAGATGTGAAGATAGGCTTATCCACGATATTACCAGCGAAGGATCTATATGAAGTATGACTGATAACTGAACAAACCTTGACTCATATGAAATATCGAATCTAGAAAGCCGTGAATCTACTATAGGGTCATGTCACGTGACAAATGCCAAACAATTTAGCTACCATAGCAATATAGCGAACTGGTGGACTACCAAACATTCTGATTGGTCAATTCCAACTGGTGGACATTGTCGTCTGTCTCTTTCAACAATGAGTGACGTCACTTGACAGAAGCCTATAGCTACCATAGCAATACAGCAATAACTGGCGGACCACCAAATATTCTGATTGGTAAATTCCAACTGATGGACATTGTTGTCTGTCTCTTGCAACAATGAGTGACGTCACTTGACAGAAGTCTATAGCTACCATAGCAATACAGCAATGACTGGCGGATCACCAAACATTCTGATTGGTCAATTCCAACTGGTGCACATTGTTGTCTGTCTCTTTCAACAATGAGTGACGTCACTTGACAGAAGCCTATAGGCTTCTGTCACGTAACAAACGTGTAACAATATAGTTACCATAGCAATACAGTGAACTGGTGGACTACCAAACATTCTGATTGGTCAATTCCAACTGATGGACATTGTTGTCTGTCTCTTGCAACAATGAGTTAGGTCACTTGAGAGAAGTCCTATAGGCTTCTGTCACGTAACAAATGTGTAACAATATAGTTACTATAGCAATACAGTGAACTGGTGGACCACCAAACATTCTGATTGGTCAATTCCAACTTATGGACATTGTTGTCTGTCTCTAACAACAATGAGTGACGTCACTTGACAGAAGTCCTATAGGCTTCTGTCATGTAACAAATGTGTAACAATATAGTTACTATAGCAATACAGTGAACTGGTGGACCACCAAACATTCTGATTGGTCAATTCCAACTGATGGACATTGTTGTCTGTCTCTTGCAACAATGAGTGACGTCACTTGACAGAAGTCCTATAGGCTTCTGTCACGTAACAAATGTGTATCAATATAGTTACTATAGCAATACAGTGAACTGGTGGACTACCAAACATTCTGATTGGTCAATTCCAACTGATAGACATTGTTGTCTGTCTCTTGCAACAATGAGTTAGGTCACTTGACAGAAGTCCTATAGGCTTCTGTCACGTAACAAATGTGTAACAATATAGTTACTATAGCAATACAGCGAACTGGTGGACTACCAAACATTCTGATTGGTCAATTCCAACTGATGGACATTGTTGTCTGTCTCTTGCAACAATGAGTGACGTCACTTGACAGAAGCCTATAGGTACCATAGCAATACAGTGAACTGGTGGACTACCAAACATTCTGATTGGTCAATTCCAACTGGTGGACATTGTTGTCTGTCTCTTGCAACAATGAGTGACGTCACTTGACAGAAGTCCTATAGGCTTCTGTCACGTAACAAATGTGTAACAATATAGTTACTATAGCAATACAGCGAACTGGTGGACTACCAAACATTCTGATTGGTCAATTCCAACTGATGGACATTGTTGTCTGTCTCTAACAACAATGAGTGACGTCACTTGACAGAAGTCCTATAGGCTTCTGTCATGTAACAAATGTGTAACAATATAGTTACTATAGCAATACAGCGAACTGGTGGACTACCAAACATTCTGATTGGTCAATTCCAACTGATGGACATTGTTGTCTGTCTCTAACAACAATGAGTGACGTCACTTGACAGAAGTCCTATAGGCTTCTGTCATGTAACAAATGTGTAACAATATAGTTACTATAGCAATACAGCGAACTGGTGGACTACCAAACATTCTGATTGGTCAATTCCAACTGATGGACATTGTTGTCTGTCTCTAACAACAATGAGTGACGTCACTTGACAGAAGTCCTATAGGCTTCTGTCATGTAACAAATGTGTAACAATATAGTTACTATAGCAATACAGCGAACTGGTGGACTACCAAACATTCTGATTGGTCAATTCCAACTGATGGACATTGTTGTCTGTCTCTAACAACAATGAGTGACGTCACTTGACAGAAGTCCTATAGGCTTCTGTCATGTAACAAATGTGTAACAATATAGTTACTATAGCAATACAGTGAACTGGTGGACCACCAAACATTCTGATTGGTTCATTCCAACTGATGGACATTGTTGTCTGTCTCTTGCAACAATGAGTGACGTCACTTGACAGAAGTTCTATAGGCTTCTGTCACGTAACAAATGTGTAACAATATAGTTACTATAGCAATACAGCGAACTGGTGGACTACCAAACATTCTGATTGGTCAATTCCAACTGATGGACATTGTTGTCTGTCTCTAACAACAATGAGTGACGTCACTTGACAGAAGTCCTATAGGCTTCTGTCATGTAACAAATGTGTAACAATATAGTTACTATAGCAATACAGCGAACTGGTGGACTACCAAACATTCTGATTGGTCAATTCCAACTGATAGACATTGTTGTCTGTCTCTTGCAACAATGAGTGACGTCATTTGACAGAAGCCCATCATTTTCTATCTATGTGTTGGATAAGAAAAATTCAACGGATTATCTCTTCGAAATGGTTGGTTCGAATTGCAAACAAAATTGTAATATTGTGTGGGCCTAACATCATTGTGTTCACATTCAGGGGTAATTTCAATTATTCTGAGAGATTTATCTTCCAACTGTCTCTCTCTCTCTCTCTCTCTCTCTCTCTCTCTCTCTCTCTCTCTCTCTCTCTCTCTCTCTCTCTCTCTCTCTCTCGTCCGGCCTGATCTCAAGGAGTCTCTGGAAGCTTGGGGATGATGTTCATCAGAAATAGTTCTGCAAATACAACCCACAAACTATCCAGTTCCAGACTGGATGAGTCTACGTACACAGGAAGAGTTTCATGTCGATCAGTCAGACCGTGCGAGCTGCGCAGTGGGTGCGAGCTGCGCAGTGGGTGCGAGCTGCGCAGTGGGTGCGAGCTGCGCAGTGGGTGCGAACTGCGCAGTGGGTGCGAGCTGCGCAGTGGGTGCGAGCTGCGCAGTGGGTGCGAGCTGCGCAGTGGGTGCGAGCTGCGCAGTGGGTGCGAGCTGCGCAGTGGGTGCGAGCTGCGCAGTGGGTGCGAGCTGCGCAGTGGGTGCGAGCTGCGCAGTGGGTGCGAGCTGCGCAGTGGGTGCGAGCTGCGCAGTGGGTGCGAGCTGCGCAGTGGGTGCGAGCTGCGCAGTGGGTGCGAACTGCGCAGTGGGTGCGAGCTGCGCAGTGGGTGCGAGCTGCGCAGTGGGTGCGAGCTGCGCAGTGGGTGCGAGCTGCGCAGTGGGTGCGAGCTGCGCAGTGGGTGCGAGCTGCGCAGTGGGTGCGAACTGCGCAGTGGGTGCGAACTGCGCAGTGGGTGCGAGCTGCGCAGTGGGTGCGAACTGCGCAGCGGGTGCGAACTGCGCAGCGGGTGCAAACGAACAGAAAACAAACACAGACGGAGCTGTATAAGAGTGGGATGGAGGTCTTCGCTCTCGCTGAGCTGATCACTCAGTTGCTTGACCATCAGTGGTTTAGGTGAGACATCTGATATTGGATCAAACTGAGTTGAACCGGGGTTGATTGGTGCGTCTTGCAATCCACGTCAAGGTGGGTGGAATACCAGAATCAGTGAAGTAGCAAGAGTTGAACTACTTCAGCGACTTTTATACCTCATTCAGACATATATCGCTCTTCCCACAGCTCTTATGTTGCGTTTTCCCAGCTCCAGAATCTGTTTTGTCCTTGATCTATTACCATTCTTCTAATTGGTCAACTACTCTGTGTCAATCGTGGCAGCCTGATGGTCTGTGAATGGCGGTCCCTGATGAAGACGTGATTCATTCATCACATGGGTTGTTGCTCTCCGGGGATCTCCCGCCAACAGACACATTGGAGTTGTTGTCAGTCCTGATGGGGAAAAGTCAAACAGGTTATCTATGCCATCAACATCATTGTGATCCCTCATTCTCCTCTGTACCGACTAGTTCTCTGTCTCTTCCATCAGTTATTCTCCTCTGTACCGACTATAGTTATCTGTCACTTCCATCAGTTATTCTCCTCTGTACCGACTAGCTCTGTCTCTTCCATCAGTTATTCTCCTCTGTACCGACTAGTTCTCTGTCTCTTCCATCAGTTATTCTCCTCTGTACCGACTATAGTTATCTGTCTCTTCCATCAGTTATTCTCCTCTGTACCGACTATAGTTATCTGTCTCTTCCATCAGTTATTCTCCTCTGTACCGACTATAGTTATCTGTCTCTTCCATCAGTTATTCTCCTCTGTACCGACCGACTAGCTCTCTGTCTCTTCCATCAGTTATTCTCCTCTGTACCGACTATAGTTATCTGTCTCTTCCATCAGTTATTCTCCTCTGTACCGACCGACTAGCTCTCTGTCTCTTCCATCAGTTATTCTCCTCTGTACCGACTATAGTTATCTGTCTCTTCCATCAGTTATTCTCCTCTGTACCGACCGACTAGCTCTCTGTCTCTTCCATCAGTTATTCTCCTCTGTACCGACTAGTTCTCTGTCTCTTCCATCAGTTATTCTCCTCTGTACCGACTATAGTTATCTGTCTCTTCCATCAGTTATTCTCCTCTGTACCGACTATAGTTATCTGTCTCTTCCATCAGTTATTCTCCTCTGTACCGACTATAGTTATCTGTCTCTTCCATCAGTTTTCAACCCATTTCCTGAACGAAAACACATCATACATTCACGCGGAGGAATTATAATAACTGGAAAATAATTAGATGGGCGTAGCGAAGTCTCCACCCCACTCTTAAGGAGCTTTGTCTGTGTTTTTTTTTTTCTAGCACTGCACAGGTCACATGGGTGAACTGAACAACATGAAACTTTTTTGTACGGGCCAACTTCCACAACTTAGGACTGTAAAGTTTTTGAAATGAATCGGTCGATTAGATTTTGAGAAATATCATGTCAAAGTTTTCAAAAACCCCATAAGATTAGCCCGAGTGAGAAAATTTGAAAAAATGTAACCTCTCCGAAAAGAATGAAATTTTCTCTGAGTGTTCAAACATGAATGATACACATAACCATCATTTTGTAAGCAATTCGAAAGAGCCGTTTTGAAGAAAAAAAATCAAATAACTGTTTTTATTCATCAAATATATGGAGATGAGCCTAGATTCACTGCTTCCTGGATTCGATATTTGCACAAGCATTAACTAATATGTATATTTGTCAAGGTGTGTAGAATACCAGAGAAGACAAAGTAGCAATTAAATGAAGGACAAGGTGTGTAGAATACCAGAGTCGATGAAGTAGCAAATGTAGGACTGTTATTACACCTTATTCAGATATCTCGCTCATCTTACAACGCATATTTCGCGTTTGCCTGGTTAGATGAGCGTGGCAAAGTCTCCATCCCACTCTTATAGGGCTTTGTCCTTGTGTGTGTTTTGTTTGTAAGCACTCCACAGGTCGCAAGGGTTGACTGATCAACATGAAACTTTCTTTTACACGCAAACTCATCCAACTTAGAACTGTATAGTTTTTGGAATGAATCGGTTGGACCGATTCTGAAAAATATAATCTCGAAGTTTCTAAAATCCCCATAAGATTTGGCTGGGCAGAAAATGTTGAAAAATGAAATCTTTCAAATGCGATGGAATTTTTTGTATGAATGTGTATACGTAGATTTTGCACATTATCACCATCTTGTATGTATTCCTTACCAGGCGTTTTGAAGAGAGAAATTAAAATCACTGTTTTTTTTCATCAAATATATCATAAAAATAATGACAGAATTAGGTGGCCGAGATTCACTGCCTTCTAGATTCAATATTTGCCCAACAATGAAGTATTTGTATATGCATCAAGGTGTGTAGAATACCAGAGTCAATGAAGTGGCAAGATTAAAACTACTTTAACGACTCTTATAGCTCATTCAGATATCAAGGTATGTAGAATATCAGAGTCGATAAAGTAGCAAGGGTAGAACTACTTCCACGACTTTTATACCTTATTGGGATATCTCGCTCATCTTACAACGCATATTTCGCGTTCGCCTAGTATTCCCAACCTTGTTGAATGATAGCGAAGACTCATCCCACCATTAGAGAGCTTCGTCTGTGTGTGTGTGTTTCTGTAAGCACTCCACAGGCCGCAGGGTTTGACTGATTGACATGAAACTCTTCTTGTACATGTAAACTCATCTAACTTGGAACTGTTCAGTTTTTACAATGGATCGGTTGAACCTATTCCGAGGAATATCATCTCAAAGTTTGTAAAAACCCCACAAGATTAGGCTAGGTATGAAAATTGAAGGAATGAACTCTCTCCAAGAAATAATCTCTGAATATGAACACATGTATGATACACAGTATCAAAATGTTGTATGCAATTCGAACCAGCCGTTTTGATGAAAAAAAATTCAATTAACTGTTTTCATTCATCAAATATATAGAAATAATGACATAATTATGTTGCCAAGATTCACTGCTTTCCAGATTTCACATTTGCCCAACAATGAAGTATTTGTCATATGCTCCAAGGTGTGTGGAATATCAGAGTCGATAAAGTGGTAAGAGTAGAACTACTTCAAGGACTATTATCCCTTATTCAGGTATCTCGCTCATCCAACAAGTTGCAACGCATATGCTGCGTTTACCTAGTTTAGGTAGTTTACCTAGTGGATTTTGTCAGCCAAGTAAGTTATGAGTAGTGAACTATTCGTTCAGAATTAATGGACAGTTGTTAATTTGTGGTTAGACCATGGATATATATATATATATATATATATATATATATATATATATATATATATATATATATATATATATATATATATATATATATATATATATATATATTAGGTCGAATATGGCTGAAACTTCCCGGTTTTCAAAACGGTGTGAAGCTACTGCCCAGACACAAATATGTACACCGTCTTGACGTTGAGTGACGTATCTCGGTGATATTAAATCCATGGTTAGACCACGATAAAGTGATACCAACCTATTTGATCATAATATTGTCACGATAATGAAGTATCGTTGCGACCCCGCGTATGTGAACAGCAGCCTATAGTCTCATTCCCACTTCACCATCGGATAAAGAGAGTATAGGCACATCAACTCGAGTGGAAATAACTATAGGACAACTCGCATAAGCACTCGTGTATCCATAAAGTGCATGGCTTGCAAAGCCAGGTGAATGCACTTGTGGATCAGCTGTTCTACATACGCGTCTCACTCCGCGAAAACGCCATTGTCGATCTCTCTGGAGTCAACTGAAGACAGGGACGTGTTCCGGAAGTGGACCTCATCAAGACACGGCCGGGAAGAAGAAAGGAAGATGCCCGAGTCCCGGGTTCGCGTCTCGCCTCGGTACCACTCCACGAGACTCGCCACGCCGTTCTGTTGTAACGTTCACTCAGATAACCTGTATTGAAAGGGGAGTAACCAGCCCAGGCATTCTTGTTCCACCTTCTCTTACATTCGGGTTATTCAGTACATAACCTCTTTTGGCATTTATAGTCAAAATTATCTTTCAATAAACCAATGTTTGAAGGTCTAACAACCTAGCATATTTGCAATGAACCTTGAAATCCCTAACGACTACCCTCTCACTATACATCCCCATGGCATAGGTGAAAAAGTAGTCGTGACAATATAATATAAAGAAGGTGTTCCAACTTTCATACTGATAACATGGGCGGTGTGTGTGGTTTCTAGCGGTCAGTTCAGAGCCAAAGGTCCCTATTGACTGTCACGATTCAGCGGATTCCCTTGTTAACTAGATGTAGATAAGAGTCGCTATGCGGTACCAGTGGTATTGTTCAACTCTCAAAATCTATCATTTTCATAAAAAACCAATGCAGCTGCCAACATAATAAATTAATAATTCTTCTGAGTCGTGTAAAGCATTGTTGAGTATTGTTGTTGTATATAGTTATATATGAAAGCGATAGTTGCGCTACAGGCAATCGGGACCCTGGACTCGGGAACTTTGAAGACGCGAGTTGGAGTATCTCCTCGATATTATAATGAAATAGGTTGGTATCACTACATCGAGGTCACACTGAGATTCTGAAAATGAATCATACTTTTCAAACTCGAGTCTTTGTCCAACTCGAAGACTATTAATTATTGCAGATCACTATCCAATAAATGCAGGAATAATCATATATAATAATCTGCCTCAATATCTTAGAGATCAAGGTAATAATAGAAGCATGTATATTTGTATTTGTATTTGTATTTATTTATTCTCCATTTGATTAATACAGTGTACCAATATAGGATTCATCATGACTAAAACTATGCTAGAATTGAAGAAGTTGGATAATTATGTAACAATTATATACAGGAAATATACAGAACAAAGTAAATAGTGAAATTATAAACATTAAATACAGAAGAAAGAGGTTGAGTTCAAAGTTGATGCTGGAAAATCAAGGACTTTTGATAAACTCGTTGAAAAATAAGGTTATAAATTATCTCCTTGACCATGGTTTCTAAAGTATAGATGAGTTTGAAAGTGGGAAAAATTGCAAATGTAACCTCTTTTTCACTTGGTTCTTGTCCTTTACATTATGTGGAGGTATTCATCTGTAGAACCCAACATATTTAGTTGTTTTTTTTTACTCTTCTTATATTATATTGTTATGTTCCAAAACTTGTGTGATCCTCTCATCACAGACTACGTATATCACACAGTCGGGAAACGGTTCAGTCAAACCGGTTCACGCTGAAACGGTTCAGAGATGGTGTTATACCTGTCGGTTTTGGTGTAAAACACTTTAGTTCCAATCCAGTTTGGCAAGTGAATTGGAGAGCTCGATACGATTCAAACCGATTCAAGGTAACCTTGAACGCGAGCGATAGATCGATCCTTACCGACTTACGTCGACCTTTTGGCGCCTTTCCACACCGCCATAAGAAATTTACAAAAAATGCATTCTATTTCTATTCAAGATGAAGCCACACACATACACAAATTATTGTCAAGTCAAATCAAAAATGTTCCCAACTTTGATGGTTAATGAAGTAGTATCCGTCATAAACTTTAAAAGGCGGTATGGATTGAAATAACGATTCACAAGGCGCTGCCAACATTCAAAATGGCTGGCGCTGAAACGTTTTGCCGAATTGTTTCTGAATTATTGTAAGATATACACTCATTTGTTGAACCGTTTCAGCGTGAACCGGTTTGCCCAAACCGTTTCTCGACTGTGTGATATACGTAATCACACACATGAGTGTAATTGTGTCATTGATATTAGGTATTATTTGTATGTCCCGATTAATGGAATAAATAACTATCTATCATCAGAATGTGTATTTGCTCGTTGTACAACTGTAATCATATGATTCCAATACGAGAACACAACGTGGACTCATTGTAATAGCAATCTCTTTAAAACCACAAAACAAAGCAAAGTGTTGAAACGAACAAAGCTGATATAACTTCAAGCGCGTCTGCACTTGGCGTCTGTTAAATGTTCTATTTATCGTTTCTCTCCGCGTCCCCCACTTGGCGGCCATCTTGGTTGATAAATCTGTCTCAGAGTGACGCGGAGAGCACTCTCGGCCCTCGTCAGCGTCCTCGAGGCTTGCATCGTTGGCAGGTCGCCAGGATCGTGGCCGACCTCGCCTCGCACGGTCACGATCTCCCGCCACATGCATGGGGGGGGGAGATAGCTCGAGAAGAGGACATTATCCTCCCACTTAAAGTGTCGTTCAGTTTAATTGGCTGGGAACATGGAGATTGCGAGGAACATGTCCAATTTGAGAGAAAACATTGGAGAAATGTCACCATCACGATATTGAAGATTTTGATGGAAATTCACTGGAATTTATAATCATTTTGATCATTATTTCGTGGTGGTAAGATCGCCTCCGTGTTTGGTGTCCCGGCCAAACGAACCTTCTCTCATCGATAGATCTGATTGGGTGAAAATTATAACGTACTGGAAAACGCTCCATGTTTTTCCGCATGGCTCAGCTAGAACATATTTTTGAATGGTTATCTCTCTCTCTCTCTCTCTCTCTCTCTCTCTCTCTCTCTCTCTCTCTCTCTCTCCATATATATATATATATATATATATATATATATATATATATATATATATATATATATATATATATATATATATATATATATATATATATATATATATATATATATATATATATATAATTTATATATATATATATATATATATATATATATATATATATATATATATATATATATATATATATATATATATATATATATATATATATATATATATATATATATATATATATATATATATATATATATATATTTATATATATATATATATATATATATATATATATATATATATATATATATATATATATATATATATATATATTTATATATATATATATTATATATATTATATTATATATTATATATTAAATATATATATATATATATATATATATATATATATATATATATGAATATATATGTATATATGTATATATATATATATATATATATATATATATATATATATATATAAATATATATATATATATATATATATATATATATATATATATATAAATATATATATATATATGAATAAATATATATATATATATATATATATATATATATATATATATGATAATTGAACTTCTTGGATACGATCCGATATCGAGATATTTGGGATTTTATAGTTATGTCGAAAAAGATACGCCTCGACCGGGATCCCGGTCGAGGCGTATCTTTTTCCTTCTTTATCTTTATTTTTCGCACTCGTTTCTTCCTTGTTTCCTTCTTTGTTTCCCCGTATCTTTTTTTCTTCTTTATCTTTTTTTTTCGCACTTGTTTCTTCCTTGTTTGATTTCTTCACAAATATGATAGTTCTTGTACCGAACTCTCACTTTTATATTTTCAAGACAGCCCGCACACAAGACTTTGTCTTGAATGGGTTCCTGAAATCTTATTTACAAATATCTAATTCCATTCGAAATTTTTGAAATTTTCGAAATATAGTTGAGAAATGTATTCAAGTTTTTATCATGAAATAATAGTACCACATTACATCAATATACTTCATATTATTGCTACTCGCCATATATTATAATATTGATTCATTACTGTATATTATAATCATCATTCCGATCATTTATGAGTGTTCCATTCATTATTATCATTAATTCAATATTTCATATCACTTATACTATACATATTATATTATTTATAAGAATCAAGAATGAAATGATTCAAAAATTGGAATTGAGATTGAAATTCTGTATACGAAGAGTTAACGAACTGCTTTATTTCTTGGTCATATCGGTTAATCCACTTCTGACAAATATCATCTCAAAATTTCTGAGAAATTCAGAAAATTTCGCTCGGTGGTGAATTTTTGACAAAGAAAAATAAAATCAATACAATTCATCACAATTTTGCATGCAATTCTAATCAGCCGTTTTGAAGGACAAAATTTGATAAATGTTTTGTATCCAATAAATAGATTGAAATTATAGCAGAACAATTGCTGAGATTCACGGCTTTCCAGATTCGATACTCACTGATCAGAGTATATTTCATAGAAGTCAAGGTGTGTAGAGCTCTCAATTATACTCCATATAGATGTGTCTCTCATCTCACGACGCATGCGCTGCGTTTGCCTTGTAAATTCTGACAGCAACTCCAATATTTTATATTTATCGAAAACAATAACCAACCAGCTTCTGTACTAGGTAATTAGAGAGTGGATACAAGAGGCCGTGCCCATGTGATCACCCCCTCCCCTCCCCCCCCCCCCCCCCCTCACCACCCATGACAGACTGACAGGTGTGTAAAAAGAGGCTAGCTTTATTCACACTCGAAGCATTAAAAGATTAACTGTTTGCAATTTTTCGATGAATGGCCATATACCTAGCAGCTCGTACATGGTACATAAAATATCCATTTGTCAGCGCGCGAGACATGATACATGGAGGTGGCATAATGGAATGACCCGTTTCGAATACATTCCACGTAACAATATGTTGATGTTAGCTTTAGCTGTATGGTGTTGGTATTATTGTTATTTCATTATTCAATTTCAATTGAAATACGCAATAATTCAATTATTGTTACCAGGCTATTCGAATGTGTTTTGTGTTTGAATATGGAATGTTTTTTTTAATCATGATATATTCGATTTCATTCGTGAAGTCAAATTGTCATCAGTTTATTTATATACCGAAGTGACTGAATAGTGTGTAACACAATCGTAACTTCAACTAGTTCAACCATCATCCTGCCTACTGACTGCCTGGTGACTGCCTGGTGACTGCCTGGTGTCTGCCTGATGACCGCCCGGTGACTTCCTGCTGACTGCCTGGTGACTGCCTGATGACCGCCTGGTGACTGCCTGGTGACTGCCTGATGACCGCCTGGTGACCGCCTGGTGACTGCCTGGTGACTGCCTGGTGTCTGCCTGATAACCGCCTGGTGACTGCCTGCTGACTGCCTGATGACCGCCTGGTGACTGCCTGGTGACTGCCTGATGACCGCCTGGTGACCGCCTGGTGACTGCCTGGTGACTGCCTGGTGTCTGCCTGATAACCGCCTGGTGACTTCCTGCTGACTGCCTGGTGACTGCCTGGTGACTGCCTGATGACTGCCTGATGACTGCCTGGTGACTGCCTGATGACCGGCTGGTGACCGGCTGGTGACGGCCTGGTGACTGCCTGGTGACTGCCTGGTGACTGCATGATGACTGCATGGTGACTGCATGGTGACTTCCTGGTGACTGCATGATGACTGCCTAGTGACCGCCTGGTGACCACCTGGTGCCCGTCTTGTGACTGCCTGGTGACTGCCTGGTGACTGCCTGGTGACTGCCTGGTGACTGCCTGGTGAACACCTGGTGACTGCCTGGTGACCACCTGGTGACTGCCTGGTGACCGCCTGGTGACCGCCTGGTGACCGTCTGATGACCGCCTGGTGACCACCTGGTGACTGCCTGGTGACCGCCTGGTGACCGCCTGGTGACTGCCTGATGACAGCCTGGTGACTGACGGGTGACTGCCTGATGACAGCCTGGTGACTGCCTGATGACAGCCTGGTGACTGCCTGGTGACTGCCTGGTGACGGGTCGAGGGGGACGCAGCGTCTTATCAGCCACTCTCAGGCGTGCCATCGTCTCGCAGTTCCAACTCCAGCTAATCGTTTTACAGGCGAGGAAACTTGATGAAATATTCCCGCTACGCGCGTCATGTCAGAGAATATAGCAAAGTGTTTGAATTTAATATTCTTGATGTTGAAGAAATGTTCTCTCGTTTTATCTTCGTGACAAAGAGCTTTGATGATATATGCGGTGATGATATTTCACTGTTCCGTCTGATCCGCTCCTTTTTGCTTCGAGTTCCATCACGTTT
>CAXFZR010000018.1:174561-271021 GCA_964007535.1 Brachyptera risi
TATTTATATATATATTATATTTATTATATATATATATATATATATATATATATATATATATATATATATATATATATATATTATATATATATATATATATATTATATATATATATATATATATATATATATATATATATATATATATATATATATATATATATATATATATATATATATATATATATATATATATATAATATATATATATATATATATATTTATATATATATAATATATATATATATATATATATATATATATATACATATATATATATATATATATATATATATATATATATAATATATATATATATATATATAATATATATATATATATATATATATATATATATTATATATATATATATATATATTTATATATATATATATATATATATATATATATATATATATATATATATATATATATATATATATATATATATATATATATATATATATATATATAATATATATATATATATATATATATGATATATATATATATATATATATATATATATATATATATATATATGAATATATATGTATATATATATATATATATATATATATATATATATATATATATATATATATATATATATATACTATATATATATATATATATGTATATATATACATATATGAATATTTATATATATATATATATATATATATATATATATATATATATATGAATATATAAATACATATATATATATATATATATATATATATATATATATATATATATATATATATAAATATATATATTCGGATTTAGAGGGTCAGGTCAAGGATTCCACAATTTATCGAAGTGAAGAATGTGTTTACTTTTGCCTCTCTCGTTGATTCCTGTGACAGATCAAGCCTGGAACAATTCCACGATGAATCATATTAATTCACAGCACGTCCATGATTTCCTTCCGAGCGAACGACTATGAGAAATCCAGGAGCTGAAATTCCATTTTTGTTATCAGTTGAATTGTATAAGCTCCATAAACTGTAACTTATCTCCCCATTAATCTTGTGAGAAGATCCTCTCTCTCTCTCTCTCTTGTACTTCCCATGTTATTTCCCTGAGGTGTTTCTTGAACTGTTGCTCAGCTGTTCCCACAACAGCTAACCGCTCCACACAGGCACACAGTCCAAGACAAGGTCCTCATACATCTGGACCCTTATTCCTGAGATTATGAGATGAGATGAGTGAAATGAGATGAGATTATTATCTCATTACACTTTTTCATCTCACTTCTCACCGTTTTGCTATTCCCGAGTTGAAAAATGGTGAAATATGAAATGAAATTATTTGTATTATATGAGAGATACCCTTTAGGAGGCTAGCAGATTATAGCCAATAGCGGCCCGTGAAAATGTAAACAAATAGGATACACTGCCCTCCCTAATTAATCATCCTAGTGGCAGTGATGCAAAGCCATCTCGAGTGCTATGCACAATATCTTACAACTCAATTTGACATTTCACTAACCAAATGTGTAGTGAGATTTTCGAGTGAAATGTGGAATGACATGAAATGTGAAATTAGTGTTTCGAGAATACCAATCAGCCATTTTCAGTGAGATTACCAGAATTCCACCTAAATAATCTCATCTCATAATCTCACAATCTCGAGAATAAGGGACCAGGGCAGACGCAGCATTCGGAGTCAGCACATAGGCCTATGGAGTTAATAAACACCTTGACTCTGTAGAATATACTCCATTTGGTAAAAATCGAATCTAGAAAGCCGTAGATCTAAGCAATGGTTCTACCACGATGTGAATATACCAACCTATTCCATCTTAATACACAGGCGCTAAATGACCTCGCTGTCGATGCGCCTTAGAACCCTGATATTCATTCATTCATAATATGAAGAAGGTGTTTCAACTCGGGTCTTGAAAGTGAAGTATTTCCGGGGTCAGTTCCCGAGTCCAGGGTTCCGATTGCCTGTAGCGCAACTATCGCTTTCATATCGAACTATTTAGAACAACAATGCTCAACAATGCCACCGGTACCGTAGCCACTCTTATTTACATCTAGTTCACAAGGGGATCTGCTAAATCGCGACATGCAATCGATACCTTTGGCTCTGAACTGACCGCAAGAAACCACACATGCCTTCCATGTTATCAGTATGAGAGTTGGAGCACCTCCTTTATATCATGATAGAATAGGTTGGTGTCACTTCATCGTGTTACTGATATGATGTATATGTGAGTTAAGTTACGTTTACTCTCTAGCTTTGTGTTACGAGCAACATGCTTTGAGCAACCGGCAACATGCTTTGAGCAACCGGCAACATGCTTTGAGCAACCGGCAACATGCTTTGAGCAACCGACAACATGCTTTGAGCAACCGGCAACATGCTTTGAGCAACCGGCAACATGCTTTGAGCAACCGGCAACATGCTTTGAGCAACCGGCAACATGCTTTGAGCAACCGGCAACATGCGCTCAGCGCACGAATACGTCCACTGTTGAGCGCAGTGATGACGTCATAGTTGGACTTCACATTGTGGTTATGTTACTACAAACACAATGTTAAGCTTACGTCAAATGTATCCAATCAATCTATGTGAGCTTCTTAATACTGTTGAACCATTAATTACCCGAATAGTAGTGTCAAAAACTGATATAATATCTCGTGCATGAATATCAGTCGAGAAGTTGGTTCTGGCAGTTCAAAGACCAAAAGTAGCCATGATGAATATCGTGACGTATTGTTGGTCTCGGCGCGAGTTGCAAGAAGCAAGAGATAAATCAAGTCCATCTCTTGGTGCATGTAGCAAGTGTTTATGCAACCGGGAGAAACTCGCTCTCTGATTGGTCAGCGCATGTTGTCGGTAGAAAAGATGAACATACTCCATCTCTTGGTGCATGTGGCAAATGTACATGCAGCCGGGAGAAACTCTCTCTCTGATTGGTCAGCGCACGTTGCAGGTAGAAAAGATGAACATAGTCCATCTCTTGGTGCATGTAGCAAATGTACATGCAGCCGGGAGAAACTCTCTCTCTGATTGGTCAGCGCACGTTGCAGGTAGAAAAGATGAACATGGTCCATCTCACAGCGCATGTAGCAAGAGTTCATGCAACCAGGAGAAACTCTCTCTCTGATTGGTCAGCGCACGTTGCAGGTAGAAAAGATGAACATAGTCCATCTCTTGGTGCATGTAGCAAGTGTACATGCAGCCGGGAGAAACTCTCTCTCTGATTGGTCAGCGCACGTTGCAGGTAGAAAAGATGAACATGGCCCATCTCTTGGCGCATGTAGCAAGAGTTCATGCAACCGGGAGAAACTCTCTCTCTGATTGGTCAGCGTACGTTGCAAGGTAGAAATGATGAACATGGCCCATCTCTTGGTGCATGTAGAAAGTGTTTATGCAACCGGGAGAAACTCGCTCTCTGATTGGCCAGCACATGTTGTCGCGGTAAAAAAGATGAACATACTCCATCTCTTGGTGCATGTAGCAAATGTACATGCAGCCGGGAGAAACTCTCTCTCTGATTGGTCAGCGCAGGTTGCAGGTAGAAAAGATGAACATAGTCCATCTCTTGGTGCATGTAGCAAATGTACATGCAGCCGGGAGAAACTCTCTCTCTGATTGGTCAGCGCACGTTGCAGGTAGAAAAGATGAACATGGCCCATCTCTTGGCGCATGTAGCAAGTGTTTATGCAACCGGGAGAAACTCTCTCTCTGATTGGTCAGCGCACGTTGCTTGTAGAAAAGATGAACATGGCCCATCTCTTGGCGCATGTAGCAAGAGTTCATGCAACCGGGAGAAACTCTCTCTCTGATTGGTCAGCGCACGTTGCAGGTAGAAAAGATGAACATGGCCCATCTCTTGGCGCATGTAGCAAATGTACATGCAGCTGGAAGAAACTCTCTCTCTGATTGGTCAGCGCACGTTGCAGGTAGAAAAGATGAACATGGTCCATCTCTTGGCGCATGTAGCAAGTGTTCATGCAACCAGGAGAAACTCGCTCTCTGATTGGCCAGCACATGTTGTCGCGGTAAAAAAGATGAACATACTCCATCTCTTGGTGCATGTAGCAAATGTACATGCAACCAGGAGAAACTCTCCCTCTGATTGGTCAGCGCACGTTGCAGGTAGAAAAGATGAACATAGTCTATCTCTTGGCGCATGTAGCAAGTGTTCATGCGACCAGGAGAAACTCTCTCTCTGAATGGTCAGCGCACGTTGCAGGTAGAAAAGATGAACATGGCCCATCTCACAGCGCACGTAGCAAGTGTTCATGCGACATGGAGAAACTCGCTCTCTGATTGGTCAGCGAACGTTGCAGGTAGAAAAGATGAACATGGCCCATCTCACAGCGCATGTAGCAAGTGTTCATTCAACCAGGAGAAACTCTCTCTCCGATTGGTCAGCGCACGTTGCAGGTAGAAAAGATGAGCATAGTCCATCTCTTGGCGCTTATAGCAAGTGTTCATGCAACCAGGAGAATCTCTCTCTCTGATTGGTCAGCGCACGTTGCAGGTAGAAAAGATGAACATAGTCCATCTCTTGGCGCATGTAGCAATTGTTCATGCAACCAGGAGAAACTCTCTCTCTGATTGGTCAGCGCACGTTGCAGGTAGAAAAGATGAACATGGCCCATCTCTTGGCGCATGTAGCAAGTGTTCATGCAACCAGGAGAAACTATCTCTCTGATTGGTCAGCGCACGTTGCAGGTAGGAAAGATGAACATGGTCCATCTCTCTGCGCTTGTAGCAAGTGTTTATGCAACCAGGAGAAACTCTCTCTCTGATTGGTCAGCGCACGTTGCAGGTAGAAAAGATGAACATGGTTCATCTCTTGGCGCTTGTAGCAAGTGTTCATGCAACCAGGAGAAACTCTCTCTCCGATTGGTCAGCGCACGTTGCAGGTTTAAAAGATGAACATGGCCCATCTCTTGGCGCATGTAGCAAGTGTTTATGCAACCTGGAGAAACTCTCTCTCCGATTGGTCAGCGCACGTTGCGGTTAGAAAAGATGAACATGGTCCATCTCTTGGCGCTTGTAGCAAGTGTTTATGCAACCAGGAGAAACTCTCTCTCTGATTGGTCAGCACACGTTGCCGGTTGCTCAAAGCATGTTGCTCGTGGCACAATGCTCGAGAGTAAATGTGCCTTTATTGTTGAATAAAAAACATCTATTGGGTTATTCTCCCCGAAACGGCCAGTTCGATTGCACCTGATACTGTAATAATGTGTCAATGCACATCCTGATCTTGTTTCAAAGATTTCATCTTCGGAATTCTCCCGCCCAGCCAAATCATATGGAGCTTTCAGAAACTTTCAGATGATATTTCTCAGTTATGATACAACCGATGTAACCCAGAAACTTTACCGTTCCGAGTTGGAAAAGTCTCAGTGCACAGAAAAAGTTTCTTGTCGATCAGTCAAACCGTGCGACCTGTGCAGTCAAACCGTGCGACCAGTGCAGTGGGTACAAAAAAAAACAGACAGAGCTCCGTAGACTGGAAAGGAGGTCTTCGCTCTCGCTCATCTAACAAGGTGCATTCACTCATCATTCAAGTGTTCCAGACACGAATAATACTCATTATTCCAACATTCCACATCAAGTGGATAATCCATTTTCAAGATCAAAATGGCTGTGTGATGTATATATTTCCACATCAATTGACGACTCGCAGTCTCCGCCCCTGTGACGTCAGAAATCATGACATCCATTCAACAGGGCTGTTAGAACTGTAGTCAAGTTCAAATATCCACTCGGGGTATCTTCAAATGACTGCAAGTGATATGATCCAACTGGCGGACTGGTGAAGCCACGCCCATTTCGAGTTGTCAATTGTGGCTGTCAATAAAGCCATCAATAAGATCAACCGGTGAACTAGTTCGATCGTAAAACAATTGAGATTGTCAATAGTTGAATATATCTTAGATCACTATTATGTGATACTAGTACTTTACACTACAGTACTTCAGTACTAGTACACTAGTAACTTTTTTTTCTTCCTATGTTATCGCATCTTCAATGCGCAAGTGTGAATTTCTGGGTTTTGCGCAAGCATTCTTCTCAGTAATTCATTGTGTGCTTACTTTTTTCTTCAATTGATTAACTTTGCACATGTCTCGTTTTCTTTCGTAATTTTAGGTTGTTGTTTTTTCCCCCTGTTTAATAACTTATTTTGTGTGTGTTTTATAGAGTTATTTCATTTATGTTATCACCACAGTCAAGCCCTTATAAGGCTTTGTGGATCAAGCGATGTGAATTTTGTTAATTGTAATGTTTCTAACTTTTGTTTTCCCAATACAAAGAAGGTATGTAGTCCTATTTGGCTTTTCATTACATCGAATCCCGCTCACTTGACAACGAACGTCTTCTACATTTTCCTGGTATTAAATGACACAATGACTCGGCAACCAAACCAACTGTAATCAACGCTTCAACAAAGGTAATAACAATTCACTTATCATTGAATGTCTATCACATTCCATCATCCAACTATCCGATCTAATGAGAGACATCAAATAAGGATGATCTCTAGAAACGCTTGTGGATTAGTTCCGATGGTTTGCCAGTGCAATAAGCGCTCGGGTCGACATGGTGTGAGTGCTGGTTGCAGCTTAGGCGGGATTAGCTCGGGTAGAACCGGCAGAGAAGTGCCCCCCCCCCCCCCCCCCCGGCCCCCTTGGTGACTCGCCGCCCCGCAGTTTGCAATCACAGCCGCGTTTAGCTGAAACGACTTGCTAATTGCAAACACGTTTTATTACAAATAATTAATTGCTTAATTACACATATATAATACAATTGTAGCAGCCATTAATAATACACGTTAAACACACATTGTACTGTTTATCATAATGTTTTCCTGGAAGCCAACGGAATTGCAACGAGAAGGGGCTGGGAAGCTAGACAATAGCTTATCATGAAAAATAGTTTTATATGAATAATTTCTCAGACGAAGATATATATATATATATATATATATATATATATATATATATATATATATATATTTTTTTTTTTTTTCTTTATTCGAGTTATTTCCTTGATCCATATTCATAATAATAATTGAATTCCGGTATATCAAGTACGATTTCAGGTCTATTTATAAACAATATATATATAATGTATAGGTATATTGTTCATAAATAAACCTGGAATTGTACTTGATATACCGGAATTCAATTAATAATATATATATATATATATATATATATATATATATATATATATATATATTTATATATATATATATATATATATATATATATATATATATATATATATATATATATATGTATATATATATATATATATACATATATATATATATATATATATATATATATATATATATATGTTGAGACGATTTCTCCGGTTGCGCCACGTGTTGTAGATGATGGAGATCGACATTTCGAAGGAATGTCATCCCTCATCTTCAGAAGTATTGCCATGACGAACATCAGCAATCGAATAACTGGGGCTGTCTCTATGCGTCATTATATAGTAAATATGTGATCAAAGCCTGCCCAATGGCTGCTCCTCGTCAAAGCGTCAGTTTCTGGATTGGGGCGGACAGAAATCGAGAGTCTGATTGGTCGACACAGTTTAGTATGGTTCAAGTCGGTCTCTGGAGATGTTGGTTCAGCTTGGCAGTCCGGCTGCGAGTAGCGGGGCGTCGAGCTGTTGGCGATGCGGAAGACTGGCGTGTTGTCGCCGGTCACCCAGTCGGCGTGGCTCACGTGGTTGGAGCCGTCACCCATCCAACTCGTGGCACGAGAGAATGTTACTCAACTGCTAGCTGTGCTCGAGTGACTGGTGGCGATGTGCTATTTGGGCGCGGTCCACGTCGTTCCTCGCCAGGGACCTGGACAACCTCGTTGTTCGGACAAACATCACTCACCTGTGATTCGGTGTGAGACGATGCTATTTCCCCCATGCAGTATCGTATCGTCAACAGAGTTGGGATCGAGATGAGTTGGGACGTCAACGAATGAAGTGGGTTATCAATAGACCCACAGTATCAGTTCAATTCCAATACAATAATGAAGTACATGTTACCGCTTCCCGCCTTTTAATCATATTAGTTCGTCATCACAAATAGGAGATAGCGCTAGAGGCAAATTCAAAATGGTCTCCAAAGACTTCCTCAAATTCTCACAAGAGATTCGACCGTCTTATACCGTGGGTATCTGTACTAATGTCTTTGGGGTATACATTGTTAATATTATACACAGTCTTCCAGATCCATCTGTCTGAGAGTGCGTTCGTAACGCGTGAGCGGCGGCACGGCGGCACGGCGGCACGGCGGCACGGCGGCACGGCGGCACGGCGGCACGGCGGCACGGCGGCACGGCGGCACGGCGGCACGGCGGCACGGCGGCACGGCGGCACGGCGGCACGGCGGCAAGGCGGCACGGCGGCACGGCGGCACGGCGGCACGGCGGCACGGCGGCACGGCGGCACGGCGAGAGGCTTGGTGAGGAGAGTGGAAGGAAGGAGAGAAGGGATAGGAGAAGAAGGAAGGAGAGGAACGGTTGCCAAAGTACCGATAAATCATTTGACACGGCAGACTGATGATTTTTAGAAATGATAAAGATGTAAAAATAAATTGTTGTGTTCACGTTTCAAGCATGAGGGGTCAGGCTAGATGGCTTCTGTCTGTCTGTCTGTCCGGTGACGCTTCTTGCGCGCGCACGCAGCCGCGGGTCCCGCCACCTCACCCACCACTTGGCTGACAGTTGACATACCAGAGGTGCTGTTAAAAGGTGGAACTGCGTGTTTGTTCTTTTGCTCCATCATTCACGTCATCGACACAGCTACCGTGGCATGTACCCATCTACATTCACCGACCGACAGGAGCAACTTCCAGTATCACATTTACCAACACACTGAGACGAGTGGCCAAGTGGTTAATACACCGAACCGTCATTCAGGAGACCGGGGCTCGATTCTCGTCATGGTCGACCATCCTGACAGAGGTTCTTCGTGGTTTCCCTCTGTCGTCCAGGTCAATACTGGAATGGTTCCTTTACAACAGGCCACGACCGACTCCTTCCCACTTTCCAAGAACACAGGTCTAATAAAATACCCTTTTATCTCACCATTACATCATCTCATACATATCATTCACCGACGCCAATAGATCGTGGTTATCAGTACACTGCGTTTTTAAACCCAATTTAAACTTCAAAAAGGTTACCAACCTGGCAATTTCTTGGCGTAATAGTTTGCGTATATAAGTTCTTGTGAGCATTCGGTCATGTTTAACATGAAGTGTACCTCTGGTCATGATGTAGTCTGCTGGTACGGCTCACCGCCTGCTAATTGCGACAAACAAGAGAATGAAACACGGAATAACTGGAATGAAAAGAGACCTCACAAACAAAGGAAACTTTATGAAGAGAAAGCAGTGTATTAAAGGCGCCGTGAAAATTAAGTTGATGATAGTTTTACTTTTGTTTTGTGGAGGATAATTCATTGAGTAGCAACGTCTCGGGTAAACGCCTTTCACGTACACTCTTCGTCACGAGAGTGGGCTTCTTTACCGGCACAGGTAGCTGAGTGGTTAGCTCACTTGCTTCATGTGACCCGGGAGGTAGTGGGCATGTCGGACCCGGTTCGATCCCCGCCACCGTCCATCTTTACAGGGGTTTTTCGTGGTTTCCCTCTGTAGTCTAGGCTAATGTCGGGATGGTTCCCACAATATAGACCTCGACCGCTTTCTTCCCACTATCCTTCCCATTACCCGTAATAACCTTCATCTCATCATCCCATCATCTCATTAATCATTCATCCGACGCCAATAGATCTTAGTAATCATTACAGTGCGTCGTTAAAACCCAATATATATATATATATATATATATATATATATATATATATATATATATATATATATATATATATATATATATATATATATATATATATGGAACGGCTTTCTACATGGTAGACACGGGTATCACCGACACCGGGCTCCTTTTGCCCAGAGTTGTACATTTCTCTCGTCTCTTCCCGCCAAGCAGACTAAACTCGCGCTGTTCTTGGTTGGTCCAGATTGTGGCTCTAGTTCCCGATAGTTCCCGATTATTCCTTCCTTCTGATGAGAGCAGGAGGATATCGCAGGATCATTGTGGTTTTGTCGTTCTCTTTTCTAATATTTTTTAAATATCTTTCAAATCTTTAAACCGATCTGATATTACAAAATATCTCGAAATATTTTCCTTAGATTTATTCATTTTTTTCCAAATCACATATCTCACTATGCCCCATCATAGCGAGGGTGAATCTCTTACTGAAGATAATATTAGTGTTACTAGTTTGAAAGTTTGGTGGCATGCATCGATCTGTTCTATTTCCGTGTTAAATTCTATTACATGACACTTCTATACGTTCGTAAATAGGCCACTAACTTTTTCAACCGGAAATACAATATTTTGATTGCACTGTAGTAAAAGTGGTATAAGTATTCTATGAAGCAGGGGTAGACAGTACGTCGATCCACTCAATCTATCATACAATTTTGTATTGGAAATTATTGGAATATCAATATATAATACTGAAAAATCTTTGAAAGCTTTAGTTTTCGAAATGTTGATTTTTGACCTAATCTTGATGAGATTCATACTGATTCTCAACGTTGTGGGTGATGAAATCTCAGAAAATAGGAGGGCTATCTTCGTCTGCAAGTAATGAGAAAATATACTTGCTCTGCTTTGAGTGTCGAATGTCAACTTTACAAGAACTTGACCCTCTTTCCACCCACTATTAGCCCAGCTTATTTCTCAATAATGGTTTTCAGTTCAGTAGTTGTTGTTTCCATTCTGTGGAGTGTGATTTATTCGCTAGATTATCCCAAATGAACGGTAAATATGCCGTGCAAATCGTAGATACTATTAACCACACATCGAATTGAAAAGCTTCATTGATCAATTTTGTATGATATGTCTTATATTTTGTTTGGGTGATTTTTGTATAGTGGTCTCTCACACACTCTCCCCTTAATTTTAAAGAAAAGCTACAATTTAACTTGGTCGATCATGCATTTTTTCATATGAAGAAGTAGATCTTTCCACCAGAAAGTTTGGGCACCCCTGCTATGAAGTATAGGGTTCACTGTCATCCTTTTATCGGGCACTCTGAGTGATACCTGCCAAAGGGCACTCCGTATCAAAGTGACGCCACTGTTCTCAAAGTTTATGAAATGTTTCTTTTCATTGATGGGTCTCACTGATATCCCAACACAATAATTGGACGAGCTTCAGCGAGGGTTCAATTTGACAAACTGAAAAAAATTGGTGTTCGTTTTCATGTGTTTTTTTTTTGGTTCTCCACAGGTCAAATGGCTACAGCTATCAATTTCAAACTATTTTTCACCATGGTTCCTCATCTAACTTAGATCTGTAGAGTTTTGTGCCATTATCGGGTGGTAACTTTTATTTGTATGAATTTTAGAAATTACAAAAATACCCATTAGAATAACACGTCGGGAGAAGAAATTCTTTTATTACCCAGAAAAATGAAATTGGGCGTGAAGTTGAATTAAATTTTGATACACATTTCTGGAAACTTTCAGCTTGATCGGGTCAGTCTTTTTGAAGAAAAAACATAAAATGTGCTAAATTGGTACCACTCGAAGCAGTTTTTACCCATTTACAACTTGAATGTCACCCAATTGGCGAATGTAGGCAAGAGTTTGGCAGAAAAATCGACATACTATTACTATCCGCTCGTCTAACAACGCATATATGGCGTTTTCCTAGTATTATCTCAATTACAAAAATGTTGATCAATTAATTTGTCCTGCAGGACCCGGCTATTTATGTGAGTCATGACGTATGACTTATGACGTATGAGTCGTGACGTAGACATCACTCGATTCTGTTCATGTTTGTACACAGAATCGGTAATACCTACGTCATGACTCAAGGTCTCTGAGTCGTGACGTAGACATCACTCGATTCTGTTCATGTTTGTACACAGAATCGGTAATGCCTACGTCATGACTCAAGGTCTCTGAGTCGTGACGTAGACATCACTCGATTCTGTTCATGTTTCCATACAGAATCGGTAATGCCTACGTCATGACGTATGATGTATGACGTATGACGTATGAGTCGTGACGTATGAGTCGTGACGTAGACATCACTCGATTCTGTTCATGTTTCCATACAGAATCGGTAATGCCTACGTCATGACTCAAGGTCTCTGAGTCGTGACGTAGACATCACTCGATTCTGTTCATGTTTCCATACAGAATCGGTAATACCTACGTCACGACTGAAGGTCTCTGAGTCGTGACGTAGACATCACTCGATTCTGTTCATGTTTCCATACAGAATCGGTAATGCCTACGTCATGACGTATGATGTATGACGTATGACGTATGAGTCGTGACGTATGAGTCGTGACGTAGACATCACTCGATTCTGTTCATGTTTCTCTACAGAATCGGTAATACCTACGTCATAACTCAAGGTCTCTGAGTCGTGACGTAGACATCACTCGATTCTGTTCATGTTTCTCTACAGAATCGGTAATACCTACGTCATGACTCAAGGTCTCTGGGTCGTGACGTAGACATCACTCGATTCTGTTCATGTTTCCATACAGAATCGGTAATACCTACGTCACGACTGAAGGTCTCTGAGTCGTGACGTAGACATCACTCGATTCTGTTCATGATTCTCTACAGAATCGGTAATACCTACGTCACGACTGAAGGTCTCTGAGTCGTGACGTAGACATCACTCGATTCTGTTCATGTTTCTCTACAGAATTGGTAATACCTACGTCACGACTGAAGGTCTCTGAGTCGTGACGTAGACATCACTCAATTCTGTTCAAGTTTCTCTACAGAATCGGTAATACCTACGTCATGACTCAAGGTCTCTGAGTCGTGACGTATGACGTATGAGTCATGACGTAGACACTAGACGATTCTGTTCATGTTTCTCTACGGAATCGGTAATGCCTACGTCATGACTCATGGTCTCTCAGTCGTGACGTAGACATCACTCAATTCTGTTCATGTTTCCATACAGAATCGGTAATACCTACGTCACGACTGAAGGTCTCTGAGTCGTGACGTAGACATCACTCGATTCTGTTCATGTTTCCATACAGAATCGGTAATACCTACGTCACGACTGAAGGTCTCTGAGTCGTGACGTAGACATCACTCGTTTCTGTTCAAGTTTCTCTACAGAATCGGTAATACCTACGTCATGACACAAGGTCTCCGAGTCGTGACGTATGACGTATGAGTCATGACGTAGACACTAGACGATTCTGTTCATGTTTCTCTACAGAATCGGTAATGCCTACGTCATGACTGAAGGTCTCTGAGTCGTGACGTAGACATCACTCGATTCTGTTCAAGTTTCTCTACAGAATCGGTAATACCTACGTCATGACTCAAGGTCTCCGAGTCGTGACGTATGACGTATGAGTCATGACGTAGACACTAGACGATTCTGTTCATGTTTCTCTACAGAATCGGTAATACCTACGTCACGACTGAAGGTCTCTGAGTCGTGACGTAGACATCACTCGATTCTGTTCAAGTTTCTCTACAGAATCGGTAATACCTACGTCATGACTCAAGGTCTCCGAGTCGTGACGTATGACGTATGAGTCATGACGTAGACACTAGACGATTCTGTTCATGTTTCTCTACAGAATCGGTAATACCTACGTCACGACTGAAGGTCTCTGAGTCGTGACGTAGACATTGGACGATTCTGTTCATGTTTCTCTACAGAATCGGTAATACCTACGTCATGACTCAAGGTCTCTGGGTCGTGACGTAGACATCACTCGATTATGTTCATGTTTCTCCACAGAATCGGTGATACCTACGTCATGACTCAAGGTCTCTGAGTCGTGACGTAGACATCACTCGATTCTGTTCATGTTTCTCTACAGAATCGGTAATACCTACGTCATGACTCAAGGTCTCTGGGTCGTGACGTAGACATCACTCGATTCTGTTCAAGTTTCTCTACAGAATCGGTAATACCTACGTCACGACTGAAGGTGTCTGAGTCGTGACGTAGACATCACTTGATTCTGTTCATGTTTCTCTACAGAATCGGTAATGCCTACGTCATGACTCAAGGTCTCTCAGTCGTGACGTAGACATCACTCAATTCTGTTCATGTTTCCATACAGAATCGGTAATACCTACGTCACGACTCATGGTCTCTCAGACGTGACGTAGACATCACTCAATTCTGTTCATGTTTCCATACAGAATCGGTAATACCTACGTCACGACTCATGGTCTCTCAGTCGTGACGTAGACATCACTCGATTCTGTTCATGTTTCCATACAGAATCGGTAATACCTACAGCACGACTGAAGGTCTCTGAGTCATGACGTGGACATCACTCGATTCTGTTCATGTTTCCATACAGAATCGGTAATACCTACGTCACGACTGAAGGTCTCTAAGTCGTGACGTAGACATCACTCGATTCTGTTCATGTTTCTATACAGAATCGGTAATACCTACGTCACGACTGAAGGTCTCTGAGTCATGACGTAGACATCACTCAATTCTGTTCATTTTTCCATACAGAATCGGTAATGCCTACGTCATGACTCAAGGTCTCTGAGTCGTGACGTAGACATCACTCGATTCTGTTCATGTTTGTACACAGAATCGGTAATACCTACGTCACGACTCAAGGTCTCTGAGTCGTGACGTAGACATCACACGATTCTGTTCATGTTTCCATACAGAATCGGTAATGCCTACGTCATGACTCAAGGTCTCTGAGTCATGACGTAGACATCACTCGATTCTGTTCATGTTTCCATACAGAATCGGTAATACCTACGTCACGACTGAAGGTCTCTAAGTCGTGACGTAGACATCACCCAATTCTGTTCATGTTTCCATACAGAATCGGTAATACCTACGTCACGACTGAAGGTCTCTAAGTCGTGACGTAGACATCACTTGATTCTGTTCATGTTTCCATACAGAATCGGTAATGCCTACGTCATGACTCAAGGTCTCTGAGTCGTGACGTAGACATCACTCGATTCTGTTCATGTTTGTACACAGAATCGGTAATACCTACGTCATGACTCAAGGTCTCTGAGTCGTGACGTAGACATCACTCGATTCTGTTCATGTTTGTACACAGAATCGGTGATACCTACGTCATGACTCATGGTCTCTAAGTCGTGACGTAGACATCACTTGATTCTGTTCATGTTTGTCTACAGAATCGGTGATACCTACGTCATGACTCATGGTCTCTCAGTCGTGACGTAGACATCACTCAATTCTGTTCATGTTTCCATACAGAATCGGTAATACCTACGTCATGACTCAAGGTCTCTGAGTCGTGACGTAGACATCACTCGATTCTGTTCATGTTTTCACACAGAATCGGTAATACCTACGTCATGACTCAAGGTCTCTGAGTCGTGACGTAGACATCACTCGATTCTGTTCAAGTTTCTCTACAGAATCGGTAATACCTACGTCATGACTCAAGGTCTCTAAGTCGTGACGTAGACATCACTTGATTCTGTTCATGTTTCCATACAGAATCGGTAATACCTACGTCATGACTCAAGGTCTCTGAGTCGTGACGTAGACATCACTCGATTCTGTTCATGTTTTTACACAGAATCGGTAATACCTACGTCATGACTCATGGTCTCTCAGTCGTGACGTAGACATCACTCAATTCTGTTCATGTTTCCATACAGAATCGGTAATACCTACGTCATGACTCAAGGTCTCTGAGTCGTGACGTAGACATCACTCGATTCTGTTCATGTTTTCACACAGAATCGGTAATACCTACGTCATGACTCAAGGTCTCTGAGTCGTGACGTAGACATCACTCGATTCTGTTTAAGTTTCTCTACAGAATCGGTGATACCTACGTCATGACTCAAGGTCTCTGAGTCGTGACGTAGACATCACTCGATTCTGTTCATGTTTTCACACAGAATCGGTAATACCTACGTCATGACTCATGGTCTCTCAGTCGTGACGTAGACATTACTCAATTCTGTTCATGTTTCCATACAGAATCGGTAATACCTACGTCATGACTCAAGGTCTCTGAGTCGTGACGTAGACATCACTCAATTCTGTTCATGTTTTCACACAGAATCGGTAATACCTACGTCATGACTCAAGGTCTCCGAGTCGTGACGTATGACGTATGAGTCATGACGTAGACACTAGACGATTCTGTTCATGTTTCTCTACAGAATCGGTAATACCTACGTCACGACTGAAGGTCTCTGAGTCGTGACGTAGACATCACTCGATTCTGTTCAAGTTTCTCTACAGAATCGGTAATACCTACGTCATGACTCAAGGTCTCCGAGTCGTGACGTATGACGTATGAGTCATGACGTAGACACTAGACGATTCTGTTCATGTTTCTCTACAGAATCGGTAATACCTACGTCACGACTGAAGGTCTCTGAGTCGTGACGTAGACATTGGACGATTCTGTTCATGTTTCTCTACAGAATCGGTAATACCTACGTCATGACTCAAGGTCTCTGGGTCGTGACGTAGACATCACTCGATTATGTTCATGTTTCTCCACAGAATCGGTGATACCTACGTCATGACTCAAGGTCTCTGAGTCGTGACGTAGACATCACTCGATTCTGTTCATGTTTCTCCACAGAATCGGTAATACCTACGTCATGACTCAAGGTCTCTGGGTCGTGACGTAGACATCACTCGATTCTGTTCAAGTTTCTCTACAGAATCGGTAATACCTACGTCACGACTGAAGGTGTCTGAGTCGTGACGTAGACATCACTTGATTCTGTTCATGTTTCTCTACAGAATCGGTAATGCCTACGTCATGACTCAAGGTCTCTCAGTCGTGACGTAGACATCACTCAATTCTGTTCATGTTTCCATACAGAATCGGTAATACCTACGTCACGACTCATGGTCTCTCAGACGTGACGTAGACATCACTCAATTCTGTTCATGTTTCCATACAGATTCGGTAATACCTACGTCACGACTCATGGTCTCTCAGTCGTGACGTAGACATCACTCGATTCTGTTCATGTTTCCATACAGAATCGGTAATACCTACGTCACGACTGAAGGTCTCTGAGTCATGACGTGGACATCACTCGATTCTGTTCATGTTTCCATACAGAATCGGTAATACCTACGTCACGACTGAAGGTCTCTAAGTCGTGACGTAGACATCACTCGATTCTGTTCATGTTTCTATACAGAATCGGTAATACCTACGTCACGACTGAAGGTCTCTGAGTCATGACGTAGACATCACTCAATTCTGTTCATGTTTCCATACAGAATCGGTAATGCCTACGTCATGACTCAAGGTCTCTGAGTCGTGACGTAGACATCACTCGATTCTGTTCATGTTTGTACACAGAATCGGTGATACCTACGTCATGACTCATGGTCTCTAAGTCGTGACGTAGACATCACTTGATTCTGTTCATGTTTGTCTACAGAATCGGTGATACCTACGTCATGACTCATGGTCTCTCAGTCGTGACGTAGACATCACTCAATTTTGTTCATGTTTCCATACAGAATCGGTAATACCTACGTCATGACTCAAGGTCTCTGAGTCGTGACGTAGACATCACTCGATTCTGTTCATGTTTTCACACAGAATCGGTAATACCTACGTCATGACTCAAGGTCTCTGAGTCGTGACGTAGACATCACTCGATTCTGTTCAAGTTTCTCTACAGAATCGGTAATACCTACGTCATGACTCAAGGTCTCTAAGTCGTGACGTAGACATCACTTGATTCTGTTCATGTTTCCATACAGAATCGGTAATACCTACGTCATGACTCAAGGTCTCTGAGTCGTGACGTAGACATCACTCGATTCTGTTCATGTTTTTACACAGAATCGGTAATACCTACGTCATGACTCATGGTCTCTCAGTCGTGACGTAGACATCACTCAATTCTGTTCATGTTTCCATACAGAATCGGTAATACCTACGTCATGACTCAAGGTCTCTGAGTCGTGACGTAGACATCACTCGATTCTGTTTAAGTTTCTCTACAGAATCGGTAATACCTACGTCATGACTCAAGGTCTCTGAGTCGTGACGTAGACATCACTCGATTCTGTTCATGTTTTCACACAGAATCGGTAATACCTACGTCATGACTCATGGTCTCTCAGTCGTGACGTAGACATTACTCAATTCTGTTCATGTTTCCATACAGAATCGGTAATACCTACGTCATGACTCAAGGTCTCTGAGTCGTGACGTAGACATCACTCAATTCTGTACATGTTTTCACACAGAATCGGTAATACCTACGTCATGACTCAAGGTCTCTGAGTCGTGACGTAGACATCACTCAATTCTGTTCATGTTTCCATACAGAATCGGTAATACCTACGTCACGACTGAAGGCCTCTGAGTCGTGACGTAGACATCACTCGATTCTGTTCATGTTTTCACACAGAATCGGTAATACCTACGTCATGACTCATGGTCTCTCAGTCGTGACGTAGACATCACTCAATTCTGTTCATGTTTCCATACAGAATCGGTAATACCTACGTCATGACTCAAGGTCTCTGAGTCGTGACGTAGACATCACTCGATTCTGTTCATGTTTTCACACAGAATCGGTAATACCTACGTCATGACTCAAGGTCTCTGAGTCGTGACGTAGACATCACTCGATTCTGTTCATGTTTTCACACAGAATCGGTAATACCTACGTCATGACTCAAGGTCTCTGAGTCGTGACGTAGACATCACTCAATTCTGTTCATGTTTCTCTACAGAATCGGTAATACCTACGTCACGACTCAAGGTCTCTGAGTCGTGACGTAGACATCACGTGATTCTGTTCATGTTTCTCTACAGAATCGGTAATACCTACGTCACGACTGAAGGCCTCTGAGTCGTGACGTAGACATCACTCGATTCTGTTCATGTTTTCACACAGAATCGGTAATACCTACGTCATGACTCAAGGTCTCTGAGTCGTGACGTAGACATCACGTGATTCTGTTCATGTTTCTCTACAGAATCGGTAATACCTACGTCACGACTGAAGGCCTCTGAGTCGTGACGTAGACATCACTCGATTCTGTTCATGTTTTCACACAGAATCGGTAATACCTACGTCATGACTCAAGGTCTCTGAGTCGTGACGTAGACATCACTCAATTCTGTTCATGTTTCTCTACAGAATCGGTAATACCTACGTCATGACTCAAGGTCTCTGAGTCGTGACGTAGACATCACTCAATTCTGTTCATGATTCTCTACAGAATCGGTAATACCTACGTCACGACTGAAGGCCTCTGAGTCGTGACGTGGACATCACTCGATTCTGTTCATGTTTCCATACAGAATCGGTAATACCTACGTCACGACTGAAGGCCTCTGAGTCGTGACGTAGACATCACTCGATTCTGTTCATGTTTCCATACAGAATCGGTAATGCCTACGTCATGACTCAAGGTCTCTGAGTCGTGACGTAGACATCACGTGATTCTGTTCATGTTTCTCTACAGAATCGGTAATACCTACGTCACGACTGAAGGCCTCTGAGTCGTGACGTAGACATCACTCGATTCTGTTCATGTTTTCACACAGAATCAGTACTGCCTACGTCATGAGTCATGATCTCTGCAGTGGAATAAAATCGAATCCCAATTTCCCAACGTGAGATAATGATTTCTGGTGTCCTCCAGGATTGGGGAAATGCAGGATTCGGTGAGATCAAGCTCCAGTGTGTTGATGTTCCTCAAGCGATCATGAAACGTTATCCGAAGCTGGAGCCAACTGTGTAACCAATCCAATAAAACCCGGGCACGCTTTGTGCCGGGAGTTTGTCATTCAATTGACAGTAATGAATGTCATCGACAGTTATTGGGAACATATTCCGACAGCTTGGCAGAACATTGTGTAAACAAATCAGGAAATATAACTGACACGAAATGAGTAGAACTGCATGAGTGTTCCATGTCCAGTTTTATTGCGGTGGAATGTAGAAACACGAACATTGTCCGTGGCAGAGTCGATAATGTAGTATAGGTGAAACTACATTACCGACTCAGGTCTGACCAACCAGACATAAGCATCGCAGAAATAATCATCATCGCTTAAATCGAGCTCTTTTGGCCTGGAGTTGGGGTCCTTTGGTGATTTCACTGTTATCGTTATTATGGCTTATTAAGGTATTATTATGTATATTGCATTGGGACACTTGTTGTGTTAGCATGTTGACAAATCGATACGTCACACATACGACATAGATACGTCACACATGCGACATAGATACGTCACACATGCGACATAGATACGTCACACATACGACATAGATACGTCACACATACGACATGGATACGTCACACATGCGACATAGACACGTCACACATGCGACATAGACACGTCACACATGCGACATAGATGAGTCACACATACGACATGGATACGTCACACATGCGACATAGACACGTCACACATGCGACATAGACACGTCACACATGCGACATAGACACGTCACACATGCGACATAGATACGTCACACATGCGACATAGACACGTCACACATACGACATAGATACGTCACACATACGACATAGATACGTCACAAATACGACATAGATACGTCACACATACGACATAGATACGTCACACATACGACATAGATACGTCACATATACGACATAGATACGTCACACATACGACATAGAGACGTCACACATACGACATAGATACGTCACACATACGACATAGAGACGTCACACATACGACATAGAGACGTCACACAGACGGCATAGAGACGTCACACATACGACATAGATACGTCACACATGCGACATAGATACGTAACACATGCGACATAGATACGTCACATATAAGACATAGATACGTCACACATACGACATAGAGACGCCACACATACGACATAGATACGTCACACATACGACATATATATGTCACACATTCGACATAGATACGTCACACATGCTACATAGATACGTCACACATGCGACATAGATATGTCACACATGCGACATAGATACGTCACACATCCGACATAGATACGTCACACATACGACACAGAGACGTCACACATACGACATAGATACGTCAAACATACGATATAGATACGTCACACATACGACATAGATACGTCACACATACGACATAGATACGTCACACATACGACATAGAGACGTCACACATACAAAATAGATACGTCACACATACGACATAGATACGTCACACATACGACATAGTTCCGTCACACATAAGACATAGATACGTCACACATACGACATAGATACGTCACACATACGATATAGAGACGTCACACATGCGACATAGATACGTCACACATACGACATAGATACGTCACACATACGACATAGATACGTCACACATACCACATAGATACGTCACACATGCGACATAGATACGTCACACATGCGACATAGACACGTCACACATGCGACATAGATACGTCACACATGCGACATAGATACGTCACACATGCGACATAGACACGTCACATATACGACATAGATACGTCACACATACGACATAGAGACGCCACACATACGACATAGATACATCACACATACGACATAGAGACGTCACACATACGACATAGAAACGTCACACGTGCGACATAGATACGTCGCACATGCGACATAGATACGTCACACATACGACATAGAAACGTCACACGTGCGACATAGATACGTCGCACATACGACATAGATACGTCACACATACGACATAGATACGTCACATATACGACATAGATACGTCACACATACTACATAGAGACGTCACACATACGACATAGGGACGTCACACATACGACATAGAGACGTCACACATACGACATAGATACGTCACACATACGACATAGAGACGTCACACATACGACATAGATACGTCACACATACGACATAGAGACGTCACACATACGACATAGATACGTCACACATACGACATAGAGACGTCACACATACGACATAGATACGTCACACATACGACATAGAGACGTCACACATACGACATAGATACGTCACACATGCGACATAGATACGTCATACATGCGACATAGATACGTCACATAGACGACATAGATACGTCACACATACGACATAGAGACGTCACACATACGACATAGATACGTCACACACACGACATAGATATGTCACACATCCGACATAGATACGTCACACATGCGACATAGATACGTCACACATGCGACATAGATATGTCACACATGCGTCATAGATACATCACACATACGACATAGATACGTCACACATGCGACATAGATACGTCACACATACGACATAGAGACGTCACACATTCGACATAGATACATCACACATACGACATAGATACGTCACACATACGACATAGATACGTCACACATACGACAGAGAGACGTCACACTTACGACATAGATACGTCACACATGCGACATAGATACGTCACACATGCGACATGGATACGTCACATATACGACATAGATACGTCACACATACGACATAGAGACGTCACACAAACGACATAGAGACGTCACACATACGACATAGATACGTCACACATACGACATAGAGACGTCACACATACGACATAGAGACGTCACACATACGACATAGAGACGTCACACATACGACATAGATACGTCACACATACGACATAGAGACGTCACACATACGACATAGAGACGTCACACATACGACATAGATACGTCACACATACGACATAGAGACGTCACACATGCGACATAGATACGTCACACATACGACATAGATACGTCACACATACGACATAGATACGTCACACATACGACATAGATACGTCACACATGCGACATAGATACGTCACACATGCGACATAGACACGTCACACATGCGACATAGATACGTCACACATGCGACATAGATACGACACACATGCGACATAGACACGTCACATATACGACATAGATACGTCACACATACGACATAGAGACGTCACACATACGACATAGATACGTCACACATACGACATAGAGACGTCACACATACGACATAGAAACGTCACACATGTGACATAGATACGTCACACATGCGACATAGATACGTCACATATACGACATAGATACGTCACACATACGACATAGAGACGTCACATATACGACATAGAGACGTCACACTTACGACATAGATACGTCACACATACGACATAGATACATCACACATGCGACATACATATGTCACTCATACGACATAGATACGTCACGCATACGACATAGATATGTCACACATGCGACATAGATATGTCACACATGCGACATAGATACGTCACACATCCGACATAGATACGTCACACATGCGACATAGATATGTCACACATGCGACATAGATACGTCACACATGCGACATAGATACGTCACACATGCGACATAGATACGTCACACATGCGACATAGATACGTCACACATACGACATAGAGACGTCACACATACGACATAGATACGTCGCACATACGACATAGAGACGTCACACATACGACATAGATACGTCACACATACGACATAGATACGTCACACATGCGACATAGATACGTCACACATACGACATAGAGACGTCACACATACGACATAGATACGTCACACATGCGACATAGATACGTCACACATCCGACATAGATACGTCACACATGCGACATAGATATGTCACACATGCGACATAGATACGTCACACATGCGACATAGATACGTCACACATGCGACATAGATACGTCACACATGCGACATAGATACGTCACACATACGACATAGAGACGTCACACATACGACATAGATACGTCGCACATACGACATAGAGACGTCACACATACGACATAGATACGTCACACATACGACATAGATACGTCACACATGCGACATAGATACGTCACACATACGACATAGAGACGTCACACATACGACATAGATACGTCACACATGCGACATAGATACGTCACACATCCGACATAGATACGTCACACATGCGACATAGATATGTCACACATGCGACATAGATACGTCACACATACGACATACATACGTCACACATACGACATAGATACGTCACACATACGACATAGATACGTCATAGGATAGTCTAAAAAGAACTTATTTATATTGTATAACTTGACGTCATGAGGTTGATTCGTACACCCTTGCTTACCATGTAGTGTTTGGTATCAAAGTGTTCAAACGATATATAAGATCCAAATCGGTAAGCAAGGGGCAGTCAAGTCAGGTCAGGAGTCAAGACCAGAGCAAGTCAAGAAGTGAACGTAGTTCGTTTTGAAGCCAAGTCTATCCAAAGACGGCATGGAAGGTATTCCATGCCTTTGGATATTATTATATAAGTAATTATTATTGTACCTATTAATATATTACATTGGAGCTGTATTAAGCCCAGGTTCTAGAGCTATGTAAAATCGTTATATATATATATTATTCTCATCCTTTTGTCTTTTCTGCACTAAGTGGTGGATACACTTGCAAGTCTTTGAAAGTGAGAAGTGAAAGTCGGCTCCAATACCGTCGCTGATTGGTGCACGGCGAACCACGTGACCGACTCGAAAGACTCCTCAAAAGTCTTTCAGAAGTCGAGCATTGCTCTACAAGTGAGAGCGAAAAGTGCGAGCAAAACCAAAGAGTCGAACGTGATTGGTCCATTCATTTGACGTTGATTATAATACTTTCAACATTCGACTGCTATTATTGCGTCACCTTTCATGCTGTTTATAGGTTATGTTTCAATTCGAGAAGACGAAGTACGTGGTATTATTCCCATAAATCATATAACTTTAATATTTCCTAGTCAGTCCACGGGCGCTCCATTTCATTTTTAACCACGTGAAAATAAATATGCGGTAAATATTTTTTTTTTTTATATTGGGTTTCAACGACGTACTGTAATGATTACTAAGATCTATTGGCGTCGGATGAATGATTAATGAGGTGATGGGATGATGAGATGAAGGTTTTTTATGGGTAGTGTGAAGGATAGTGGGAAGGAAGCGGTCGTGGCCTATATTATAGGAACCATCCCGGCATTAGCCTAGATTACAGAGGGAAACCACGAAAAACCCCTGTAAAGATGGACGGTGGCGGGGATCGAACCGGGTCCGATATGTCCCTTCACCTCCCGGATCACGAAGCAAGTGAGCTAACCACTCGGCTACTGTGCCGGTAATATGCGGTATATAAAGATAGTGAGTTTTGAATAGTTTGTTTGCATTGACCAAAAGTAAATAATTCGGCGGAATCGATGTCAACTTTCTGTCACCCTGACTTGTAGATCCAACTGTTTGTCGTACACAGCGTGTCGGGTAGTTTGCAGTGAGTCATCTATACCGATAGGTGACGCCAAACGAGAAGTGTGGACTTTTAACTTCCAACTTCTCACTCGCGCTTTCACTTGCAGAGACTCCCAGGTGTATTCCTCTGCCTTGGAACACTCGATACGATCAGGCTGCGGTCTAATCGTCCCATGTTGTATCGTGGGGTACAACAGAGCAATCGGGCTGTGAATATAGGGAAATGCTGTACTCCCCAGCATACGTGACTATAGGCCCAGGCTATTACAATCTTCACTTATTCAATCCAGAAACACTCCGCAACAAACTCAATCATCAAATTCAGTTTTTACATCTTGCTGTATTAAATGAATAGATGAATGATAAGCTGGCCTTACATGAACATTGTTGATGCGATATCGCAACCGCATGCGGGTGCGGGACGGTGCGGTGCGATTAAACAAAAGTGCTGCTGCCTAGTAGCAATTCAAGCAGTTTGTCAAAGAGATGGGCGTGTCTATAGTGTCCCGCGCTTTTTTTCTGCTATGTTTGTCTACTACATGTTTGTCTGATGCATGTTTGTCTGCTACATGTTTGTCTGCTTCATGTTTGTCTGCTTCATGTTTGTCTGCTACATGTTTGTCTGCTACATGTTTGTCTGCTACATGTTTGTCTGCTACATGTTTGTCTGCCACATGTTTGTCTGCTACATGTTTGTCTGCTACATGTTTGTCTGCTACATGTTTGTCCGCTACATGTTTGTCTGCTACATGTTTGTCTGCTTCATGTTTGTCTGCTACATGTTTGTCTGCTTCATGTTTGTCTGCTACATGTTTGTCTGCTACATGTTTGTCTGCTACATGTTTGTCTGCTACAGGTTTGTCTGGCACATGTTTGTCTGCTACATGTTTGTCTGCTACATGTTTGTCTGCTACATGTTTGTCTGCTACATGTTTGTCTGCTACATGTTTGTCTGCTACATGTTTGTCTGCTACATGTTTGACTGCTACATGTTTGTCTGTTACATGTTTGTCTGCTACATGTTTGTCTGCTACATGTTTGTCTGCTTCATGTTTGTCTGCTACATGTTTGTCTGCTACATGTTTGTCTGCTACATGTTTGACTGCTACATGTTTGTCTGTTACATGTTTGTCTGCTACATGTTTGTCTGCTACATGTTTTTCTGCTTCATGTTTGTCTGCTACATGTTTGTCTGCTACATGTTTGTCTGCTACATGTTTGTCTGCTACATGTTTGTCTGCTACGTGTTTGTCTGCTACATGTTTGTCTGCTACATGTTCGTCTGCTACATGTTTGTCTGCTACATGTTTGTCTGCTAAATGTTTGTCTGCTACATGTTTGTCTGCTACATGTTTGTCTGCTTCATGTTTGTCTGCTACATGTTTGTCTGCTAGATGTTTGTCTGCTTCATGTTTGTCTGCTACATGTTTGTCTGCTACATGTTTGTCTGCTACATGTTTGTCTGCTCTATGTTCGTCTGCTACATGTTTGTCTGCTTCATGTTTGTCTGCTACATGTTTGTCTGCTACATGTTTGTCTGCTACATGTTTGTCTGCTACATGTTTGTCTGCTTCATGTTTGTCTGCTTCATGTTTGTCTGATACATGTTTGTCTGCTTCATGTTTGTCTGCTTCATGTTTGTCTGCTACATGTTTGTCTGCTACATGTTTGTCTGCTACATGTTTGTCTGCTACATGTTTGTCTGTTACATGTTTGTCTGCTACATGTTTGTCTGCTACATGTTTGTCTGCTACATGTGTGTCTGCTACATGTTTGTCTGCTACATGTTTGTCTGCTACATGTTTGTCTGCTACATGTTTGTCTGCTACATGTTTGTCTGCTACATGTTTGTCTGCTACATGTTTGTCTGCTACATGTTTGTCTGCTACATGTTTGTCTGCTACATGTTTGTCTGCTTCATGTTTGTCTGCTACATGTTTGACTGCTACATGTTTGTCTGCCACATGTTTGTCTGCTACATGTTTGTCTGCTACATGTTTGTCTGCTTCATGTTTGTCTGCTACATGTTTGTCTGCTACATGTTTGCCTGCTACATGTTTGTCTGCTACATGTTTGTCTGCTACATGTTTGTCTGCTACATGTTTGTCTGCTACATGTTTGTCTGCTTCATGTTTGTCTGCTACATGTTTGTCTGCCACATGTTTGTCTGCTACATGTTTGTCTGCTTCATGTTTGTCTGCTACATGTTTGTCTGCTACATGTTTGTCTGCTACATGTTTGTCTGCTACATGTTTGTCCGCTTCATGTTTGTCTGCTACATGTTTGTCTGCTACATGTCTGTCTGTTACATGTTTGTCTGCTACATGTTTGTCTGCTTCATGTTTGTCTGCTACATGTTTGTCTGCTTCATGTTTGTCTGCTACATGTGTGTCTGCTACATGTTTGTCTGCTACATGTTTGTCTGCTACATGTTTGTCCGCTTTATGTTTGTCTGCTACATGTTTGTCTGCTACATGTCTGTCTGCCACATGTTTGTCTGCTTCATGTTTGTCTGCTTCATGTTTGTCTGCTACATGTTTGTCTGCTTCATGTTTGTCTGCTACATGTTTGTCTGCTACATGTTTGTCTGCTACATGTTTGTCTGCTTCATGTTTTGTCTACTACATGTTTGTCTGCTTCATGTTTGTCTGCTTCTTGTTTGTCTGCTACATGTTTGTTTGCTACAGGTTTGTCTGCCACATGTTTGTCTGCTACATGTTTATCTGCTACATGTTTGTCTGCTACATGTTTGTCTGCTACATGTCTGTCTGCTACTTGTTTGTCTGCTACATGTTTGTCTGCTTCATGTTTGTCTGCTACATGTTTGTTTGCTACATGTTTGTCTGCCACATGTTTGTCTGCTACATGTTTGTCTGCCACATGTTTGTCTGCCACATGTTTGTCTGCTACATGTTTGTCTGCTACATGTTTGTCTGCTACATGTTTGTCTGCTACATGTGTGTCTGCTACATGTTTGTCTGCTCCATGTTTGTCTGCTACATGTTTGTCCGCTACATGTTTGTCTGCTTCATGTTTTGCCGCCAGCCTCTCACTCGGGTGTGATTCGAAGACCCGTCCTATTTCATGCCCCACTTGTCTTCTCGGAGAACGGAGGAAAAAAGCCAAGAGGTTTGTTTTCCAGCTTCCCACAAGTCTCTGGTACTCCCTCTCATCCGATACACGGCCCGACAGCCTGAGAGATATATCACGTGGTCCAGAGATAAGTCACGTGACCCAGTAATAGCTCTGGAGAACACTCTACACAATCGTTCAAGCATACGTTTGTCTTGTTGCATCTTTTTCATCTTATTATATTAATGGGAGTCTTTTTGGCGAAACACCGAAAGATTCATGATTATGAGTCAAACAGTTTCTGAATTATTATTCTATTTCAATACAGTGTACTTCTATTGTTGATCCAATAAAAGATCTTGTCTGCTTTGTTGTAAAAACCTCAAATTTCATTCATCACCTTCAAACCCATTCTACGGCAAATAAATAAAACCCACCTAAAAGACAACGTAACTTGTAAACCACTGAACTTTTCTCGTGAAATTTCAACCACAAGTTTGTTTTATGTTAAGCTTCGAAATAGACTAGGATATTTGTGATTGGCCAGATAGAGCAATAACAGTAGCCTGTAATATACACCTGAAATGACCTTATTTTTGAGTCCATTATGAATCTATGTTGGTTTGACCCTAATAATGCACTGCGAATGAATATTCTAGTCTAACTCAAAGTTACATACATGTAGATGATATGAAGCAAAAAAATTTACCAAAATCAGTTGATGGTCAAAATATAGTGTCATCTGTCCAACAATGGCCAAATAACAATTTTGACAAGAAAATTGTTTTGAAAATATCAAACAATATGTAACAATGTACATAACTTGTTGAATGTTAGTCAAGGTATGTGTATATGTGAAGAGCAGGGTTTGTTTGCGGCGGGAAGGCAAACTAACCCTCTATGCATCTTGGTCAAGAGATTACAGTGAGTCTCCATGAATATGTACAGATTTATTGGATGAGCGTAAGCGAAGATTCCATTTCACTCTTATAGGGCTCATTTTTTGTCTTCATGTTTTTTTGTTTTTTTGTTTTTTTGTGGGCACTGCACAGGTCGCAGGGTTTGACTGATCAACGTGAAACTTTTTTTGTACGGGCCAACTTTTACAACTTAGAACTGTATAGTTTTTGGAATGAATCGGTCGATTAGATTGTCGGTGTCGGTGACCATAACTTTCCGCCGCAGATAAAAGTCTTCCAGTTTCCGAAAGTCCGGAACACATTATGAGTAAAAACCGTTTCTGTGATATATATCCGGACATTATCAGCATTGGTATTAAGAGTAAACAAAACACACGAATGTTGATATCTTCCACTTTGAACCAAGTCTCTTGGGCAATGATCCCTTCTTCTCATTAACAGCAAATGTAAAGTTTGTCATTATACAAAATGGAAAAAAAATGAGTGATAGGCCTATAATGTTATAATTCGACCTATCACTCTACTAATTAAAGGTCGTGGTCAATTAGTACTTCATCCAAGCATTTGCTTCGAGGACTGTGGGAAACCACGAAAAACCAAGTCAGGATGGATACACAAATGTTTGTTTGTCTTTTTTTTCTCTCAACTTCTTCTCTTCTCTTCTTCTGTTCTTGTGATATTTGATTTTCTTGAAATTATTATTAGACCCTAATCGTAAATTATACAAGTTCACTGTTCAAAAATTCATTCCTTTTTTTCTTGAAACCTTGATAGTTGTTATGACATGCATGCAAGAAACACCAGTGGCAGTGAAAAGTCTTGTTGCTCCAGCCCTCTTGAGATGTAGATGACATCCTGATGGCCGTGCACACAATTTTTCTTCCAAGGTTCTTGCATTCTATTGAGTGATTTTCAGACTTCTAGGACTCAAGTATCTTGAAAATCCTAAAAATAAGAAATGTGCTTACATAAATCTGCGTAAATCTATGCCAAAATACAATATAATTGAACAAAAGAAGTCAGAACTACACCTCAAAGTCATAAGAACACTCTATGGTCACTAAATGTCATATTAGCTGGATGTCAGCCTTCCTTCTGGCTGGACCAGAAGGCAAAATCTTGAATCGTAAGTATTTCACAGAATAACTGAAACTATCACTTCCCTTCATGTTCACTTGTACTATGTTGCTCGAAGATCATGTTGACATCACCGAAAATATAATTTGATCACATTAATCACTTCAAAACATGATTTATATACGGACAGATAAATCTCAGAAACTGTTGTTATCCATGGTTACCATGGTTCCTCCTAATTTATTCTAATATGTTTTAATATATTCTAATATATTCTATATGAAAATATAGAATGAAAAACATTTCGTCAGATCAATCCACATCTATGGATCTTTATTTACTTCAAACGTTCAAAAACCTTGCCTGCAACTTGTTGATATCAATAGTGCTGCAACCTGTTGCATATACATTGCAAAACCAATTGATCCAAATATTCAATAAAATTTTCACTTTCATTGCGTTTTCTTTGTTATTTCTCATCCGATTGTTGAAAAAATCTCTGAAATGGTGTATAATAGCATTGCTCATATTTGGTGAAAAGTTGAGAGCTTTTGAAGAATTCTTGTTTACCCAAGTATTTTTTCTCCGGGTTATTCTTATTAGGATTTTTCAAACTTGACGATTCTTCTCCGAAAAAAACTTCTGAACGATTTTTCTGAAAAACAATTCCAGCCCGTTACTCCGGTATGACAAAAATACGTGGAAAAAGTTTCAAGTCGATGGGTATTTTTTCCTGACCTGTATGCCGCGTACAAAATTACAAAAAAAAAACATTAAAACAAAGCCCATTTCTTCGGAATGTGGAACAGAATGTCCGCCACGCTCATCTGACAAGTAATGTTAATAGTAATGTTTATTCAGCAATTTTTGCTATATTTTATACACTGGATACATAAAAAACATGAAAATACAATTTAAAATACAACAATGATGATAATATGAGAAGAATGATAGCATAGACATATCTGATGGAAATAATGAATACATATTTCAATTTATATTGTCCCAAAAACGCACACTTCCACTCGAATCTGGAACCAATTCTCCTTCCTTTATCAATTTAGAACACGCATTCCTGAAACTTCCCGATGTCTTTAGTTTGGTGATTGTTTCAGGAATGCGATTGTATATTCTCAGACCTTTAGAAAAAACTGAGTTGTCGATAAATGAAGATGATGCCTTCTCAATATATAATGTATCACAATTTCTTGTAGAGTTCATATGAGCGAGTTCTGTGCATGTGAGGTCTAGACCGACCCGATATCTCACAGTAATGATTCCTATTCTATGGCCTTGTGCAGTTGCATGAAGGAAACAATCCACGCAACTAACAAGAGAACATACAAGTGCTCACAATCTCTTGTCAAGTTCATATGAGCGAGTTCTGTGCATGTGAGGTCTAGACCGACCCGATATCTCACAATAATGATTCCTATTCTATGGCCTTGTGCAGTTGCATGAAGGAAACAATCCACGCAACTAACAAGAGAACATACAAGTGCTCACTATCTCTTGTAGAGTTCATATGAGCGAGTTCTGTGCATGTGAGGTCTAGACCGACCCGATATCTCACAATAATGATTCCTATTCTATGGCCTTGTGCAGTTGCATGAAGGAAACAATCCACGCAACTAACAAGAGAACATACAAGTGCTCACAATCTCTTGTAGAGTTCATATGAGCGAGTTCTGTGCATGTGAGGTCTAGACCGACCCGATATCTCACAATAATGATTCCTATTCTATGGCCTTGTGCAGTTGCATGAAGGAAACAATCCACGCAACTAACAAGAGAACATACAAGTGCTCACAATCTCTTGTAGAGTTCATATGAGCGAGTTCTGTGCATGTGAGGTCTAGACCGACCCGATATCTCACAATAATGATTCCTATTCTATGGCCTTGTGCAGTTGCATGAAGGAAACAATCCACGCAACTAACAAGAGAACATACAAGTGCTCACAATCTCTTGTAGAGTTCATATGAGCGAGTTCTGTGCATGTGAGGTCTAGACCGACCCGATATCTCACAGTAATGATTCCTATTCTATGGCCTTGTGCAGTTGCATGAAGGAAACAATCCACGCAACTAACAAGAGAACATACAAGTGCTCACAATCTCTTGTAGAGTTCATATGAGCGAGTTCTGTGCATGTGGGGTCTAGACCGACCCGACATCTCACAGTAATGATTCCTATTCTATGGCCTTGTGCAGTTGCATGAAGGAAACAATCCAAGCAACTAACAAGAGAACATACAAGTGCTCACAATCTCTTGTAGAGTTCATATGAGCGAGTTCTGTGCATGTGAGGTCTAGACCGACCCGATATCTCACAATAATGATTCCTATTCTATGGCCTTGTGCAGTTGCATGAAGGAAACAATCCACGCAACTAACAAGAGAACATACGAGTGCTCACAATCTCTTGTAGAGTTCATATGAGCGAGTTCTGTGCATGTGAGGTCTAGACCGACCCGATATCTCACAATAATGATTCCTATTCTATGGCCTTGTGCAGTTGCATGATGGAAACAATCCACGCAACTAACAAGAGAACATACAAGTGCTCACAATCTCTTGTAGAGTTCATATGAGCGAGTTCTGTGCATGTGAGGTCTAGACCGACCCGATATCTCACAGTAATGATTCCTATTCTATGGCCTTGTGCAGTTGCATGAAGGAAACAATCCACGCAACTAACAAGAGAACATACAAGTGCTCACAATCTCTTGTAGAGTTCATATGAGCGAGTTCTGTGCATGTGAGGTCTAGACCGACCCGATATCTCACAATAATGATTCCTATTCTATGGCCTTGTGCAGTTGCATGAAGGAAACAATCCACGCAACTAACAAGAGAACATACAAGTGCTCACAATCTCTTGTCAAGTTCATATGAGCGAGTTCTGTGCATGTGGGATCTAGACCGACCCGATATCTCACAATAATGATTCCTATTCTATGGCCTTGTGCAGTTGCATGAAGGAAACAATCCAAGCAACTAACAAGAGAACATACAAGTGCTCACAATCTCTTGTAGAGTTCATATGAGCGAGTTCTGTGCATGTGAGGTCTAGACCGACCCGATATCTCACAATAATGATTCCTATTCTATGGCCTTGTGCAGTTGCATGAAGGAAACAATCCACGCAACTAACAAGAGAACATACAAGTGCTCACAATCTCTTGTCAAGTTCATATGAGCGAGTTCTGTGCATGTGAGGTCTAGACCGACCCGATATCTCACAGTAATGATTCCTATTCTATGGCCTTGTGCAGTTGCATGAAGGAAACAATCCACGCAACTAACAAGAGAACATACAAGTGCTCACAATCTCTTGTAGAGTTCATATGAGCGAGTTCTGTGCATGTGAGGTCTAGACCGACCCGATATCTCACAGTAATGATTCCTATTCTATGGCCTTATGCAGTTGCATGAAGGAAACAATCCACGCAACTAACAAGAGAACATACAAGTGCTCACAATCTCTTGTAGAGTTCATATGAGCGAGTTCTGTGCATGTGAGGTCTAGACCGACCCGATATCTCACAGTAATGATTCCTATTCTATGGCCTTGTGCAGTTGCATGGAGGAAACAATCCACGCCACTAACAAGAGAACATACAAGTGCTCACAATCTCTTGTAGAGTTCATATGAGCGAGTTCTGTGCATGTGAGATCTAGACCGACCCGATATCTCACGATAATGATTCCTATTCTATGGCCTTGTGCAGTTGCATGAAGGAAACAATCCACGCAACTAACAAGAGAACATACAAGTGCTCACAATCTCTTGTAGAGTTCATATGAGCGAGTTCTGTGCATGTGAGGTCTAGACCGACCCGATATCTCACAGTAATGATTCCTATTCTATGGCCTTGTGCAGTTGCATGAAGGAAACAATCCACGCAACTAACAAGAGAACATACAAGTGCTCACAATCTCTTGTAGAGTTCATATGAGCGAGTTCTGTGCATGTGAGGTCTAGACCGACCCGATATCTCACGATAATGATTCCTATTCTATGGCCTTGTGCAGTTGCATGAAGGAAACAATCCACGCAACTAACAAGAGAACATACAAGTGCTCACAATCTCTTGTAGAGTTCATATGAGCGAGTTCTGTGCATGTGGGATCTAGACCGACCCGATATCTCACAGTAATGATTCCTATTCTATGGCCTTGTGCAGTTGCATGAAGGAAACAATCCAAGCAACTAACAAGAGAACATACAAGTGCTCACAATCTCTTGTCAAGTTCATATGAGCGAGTTCTGTGCATGTGAGGTCTAGACCGACCCGATATCTCACGATAATGATTCCTATTCTATGGCCTTGTGCAGTTGCATGAAGGAAACAATCCAAGCAACTAACAAGAGAACATACAAGTGCTCACAATCTCTTGTCAAGTTCATATGAGCGAGTTCTGTGCATGTGAGGTCTAGACCGACCCGATATCTCACGATAATGATTCCTATTCTATGGCCTTGTGCAGTTGCATGAAGGAAACAATCCACGCAACTAACAAGAGAACATACAAGTGCTCACAATCTCTTGTAGAGTTCATATGAGCGAGTTCTGTGCATGTGGGATCTAGACCGACCCGATATCTCACAGTAATGATTCCTATTCTATGGCCTTGTGCAGTTGCATGAAGGAAACAATCCACGCAACTAACAAGAGAACATACAAGTGCTCACAATCTCTTGTAGAGTTCATATGAGCGAGTTCTGTGCATGTGAGGTCTAGACCGACCCGATATCTCACAATAATGATTCCTATTCTATGGCCTTGTGCAGTTGCATGAAGGAAACAATCCACGCAACTAACAAGAGTACATACAAGTGCTCACAATCTCTTGTAGAGTTCATATGAGCGAGTTCTGTGCATGTGAGGTCTGGACCTACCCGATATCTCACAGTAATGATTCCTATTCCATGGCCTTGTGCAGTTGCATGAAGGAAACAATCCACGCAACTAACAAGAGAACATACAAGTGCTCACAATCTCTTGTAGAGTTCATATGAGCGAGTTCTGTGCATGTGGGATCTAGACCGACCCGATATCTCACAGTAATGATTCCTATTCTATGGCCTTGTGCAGTTGCATGAAGGAAACAATCCAAGCAACTAACAAGAGAACATACAAGTGCTCACAATCTCTTGTCAAGTTCATATGAGCGAGTTCTGTGCATGTGAGGTCTAGACCGACCCGATATCTCACAGTAATGATTCCTATTCTATGGCCTTGTGCAGTTGCATGAAGGAAACAATCCACGCAACTAACAAGAGAACATACAAGTGCTCACAATCTCTTGTAGAGTTCATATGAGCGAGTTCTGTGCATGTGGGATCTAGACCGACCCGATATCTCACAGTAATGATTTCTATTCTATGGCCTTGTGCAGTTGCATGAAGGAAACAATCCACGCAACTAACAAGAGAACATACAAGTGCTCACAATCTCTTGTAGAGTTCATATGAGCGAGTTCTGTGCATGTGAGGTCTAGACCGACCCGATATCTCACAATAATGATTCCTATTCTATGGCCTTGTGCAGTTGCATGAAGGAAACAATCCACGCAACTAACAAGAGAACATACAAGTGCTCACAATCTCTTGTAGAGTTCATATGAGCGAGTTCTGTGCATGTGAGGTCTAGACCTACCCGATATCTCACAGTAATGATTCCTATTCCATGGCCTTGTGCAGTTGCATGAAGGAAACAATCCACGCAACTAACAAGAGAACATACAAGTGCTCACAATCTCTTGTCAAGTTCATATGAGCGAGTTCTGTGCATGTGAGGTCTAGACCGACCCGATATCTCACAGTAATGATTCCTATTCTATGGCCTTGTGCAGTTGCATGAAGGAAACAATCCACGCAACTAACAAGAGAACATACAAGTGCTCACAATCTCTTGTAGAGTTCATATGAGCGAGTTCTGTGCATGTGAGGTCTAGACCGACCCGATATCTCACGATAATGATGTCTATTCTATGGCCTTGTGCAGTTGCATGAAGGAAACAATCCACGCAACTAACAAGAGAACATACAAGTGCTCACAATCTCTTGTAGAGTTCATATGAGCGAGTTCTGTGCATGTGAGGTCTAGACCGACCCGATATCTCACAGTAATGATTCCTATTCTATGGCCTTGTGCAGTTGCATGAAGGAAACAATCCACGCAACTAACAAGAGAACATACAAGTGCTCACAATCTCTTGTAGAGTTCATATGAGCGAGTTCTGTGCATGTGAGGTCTAGACCGACCCGATATCTCACAATAATGATTCCTATTCTATGGCCTTGTGCAGTTGCATGAAGGAAACAATCCACGCAACTAACAAGAGAACATACAAGTGCTCAGAATCTCTTGTAGAGTTCATATGAGCGAGTTCTGTGCATGTGAGGTCTAGACCGACCCGATATCTCACAATAATGATTCCTATTCTATGGCCTTGTGCAGTTGCATGAAGGAAACAATCCACGCAACTAACAAGAGAACATACAAGTGCTCACAATCTCTTGTAGAGTTCATATGAGCGAGTTCTGTGCATGTGAGGTCTAGACCGACCCGATATCTCACAATAATGATTCCTATTCTATGGCCTTGTGCAGTTGCATGAAGGAAACAATCCACGCAACTAACAAGAGAACATACAAGTGCTCACAATCTCTTGTAGAGTTCATATGAGCGAGTTCTGTGCATGTGAGGTCTAGACCGACCCGATATCTCACAGTAATGATTCCTATTCTATGGCCTTGTGCAGTTGCATGAAGGAAACAATCCACGCAACTAACAAGAGAACATACAAGTGCTCACAATCTCTTGTAGAGTTCATATGAGCGAGTTCTGTGCATGTGGGGTCTAGACCGACACGATATCTCACAGTAATGATTCCTATTCTATGGCCTTGTGCAGTTGCATGAAGGAAACAATCCAAGCAACTAACAAGAGAACATACAAGTGCTCACAATCTCTTGTAGAGTTCATATGAGCGAGTTCTGTGCATGTGAGGTCTAGACCGACCCGATATCTCACAATAATGATTCCTATTCTATGGCCTTGTGCAGTTGCATGAAGGAAACAATCCACGCAACTAACAAGAGAACATACGAGTGCTCACAATCTCTTGTAGAGTTCATATGAGCGAGTTCTGTGCATGTGAGGTCTAGACCGACCCGATATCTCACAATAATGATTCCTATTCTATGGCCTTGTGCAGTTGCATGATGGAAACAATCCACGCAACTAACAAGAGAACATACAAGTGCTCACAATCTCTTGTAGAGTTCATATGAGCGAGTTCTGTGCATGTGAGGTCTAGACCGACCCGATATCTCACAGTAATGATTCCTATTCTATGGCCTTGTGCAGTTGCATGAAGGAAACAATCCACGCAACTAACAAGAGAACATACAAGTGCTCACAATCTCTTGTAGAGTTCATATGAGCGAGTTCTGTGCATGTGAGGTCTAGACCGACCCGATATCTCACAATAATGATTCCTATTCTATGGCCTTGTGCAGTTGCATGAAGGAAACAATCCACGCAACTAACAAGAGAACATACAAGTGCTCACAATCTCTTGTCAAGTTCATATGAGCGAGTTCTGTGCATGTGGGATCTAGACCGACCCGATATCTCACAATAATGATTCCTATTCTATGGCCTTGTGCAGTTGCATGAAGGAAACAATCCAAGCAACTAACAAGAGAACATACAAGTGCTCACAATCTCTTGTAGAGTTCATATGAGCGAGTTCTGTGCATGTGAGGTCTAGACCGACCCGATATCTCACAATAATGATTCCTATTCTATGGCCTTGTGCAGTTGCATGAAGGAAACAATCCACGCAACTAACAAGAGAACATACAAGTGCTCACAATCTCTTGTCAAGTTCATATGAGCGAGTTCTGTGCATGTGAGGTCTAGACCGACCCGATATCTCACAGTAATGATTCCTATTCTATGGCCTTGTGCAGTTGCATGAAGGAAACAATCCACGCAACTAACAAGAGAACATACAAGTGCTCACATTCTCTTGTAGAGTTCATATGAGCGAGTTCTGTGCATGTGAGGTCTAGACCGACCCGATATCTCACAGTAATGATTCCTATTCTATGGCCTTGTGCAGTTGCATGAAGGAAACAATCCACGCAACTAACAAGAGAACATACAAGTGCTCACAATCTCTTGTAGAGTTCATATGAGCGAGTTCTGTGCATGTGAGGTCTAGACCGACCCGATATCTCACAGTAATGATTCCTATTCTATGGCCTTGTGCAGTTGCATGGAGGAAACAATCCACGCAACTAACAAGAGAACATACAAGTGCTCACAATCTCTTGTAGAGTTCATATGAGCGAGTTCTGTGCATGTGAGATCTAGACCGACCCGATATCTCACGATAATGATTCCTATTCTATGGCCTTGTGCAGTTGCATGAAGGAAACAATCCACGCAACTAACAAGAGAACATACAAGTGCTCACAATCTCTTGTAGAGTTCATATGAGCGAGTTCTGTGCATGTGAGGTCTAGACCGACCCGATATCTCACAGTAATGATTCCTATTCTATGGCCTTGTGCAGTTGCATGAAGGAAACAATCCACGCAACTAACAAGAGAACATACAAGTGCTCACAATCTCTTGTAGAGTTCATATGAGCGAGTTCTGTGCATGTGGGATCTAGACCGACCCGATATCTCACAGTAATGATTCCTATTCTATGGCCTTGTGCAGTTGCATGAAGGAAACAATCCAAGCAACTAACAAGAGAACATACAAGTGCTCACAATCTCTTGTCAAGTTCATATGAGCGAGTTCTGTGCATGTGAGGTCTAGACCGACCCGATATCTCACGATAATGATTCCTATTCTATGGCCTTGTGCAGTTGCATGAAGGAAACAATCCAAGCAACTAACAAGAGAACATACAAGTGCTCACAATCTCTTGTCAAGTTCATATGAGCGAGTTCTGTGCATGTGAGGTCTAGACCGACCCGATATCTCACGATAATGATTCCTATTCTATGGCCTTGTGCAGTTGCATGAAGGAAACAATCCACGCAACTAACAAGAGAACATACAAGTGCTCACAATCTCTTGTAGAGTTCATATGAGCGAGTTCTGTGCATGTGAGATCTAGACCGACCCGATATCTCACAGTAATGATTCCTATTCTATGGCCTTGTGCAGTTGCATGAAGGAAACAATCCAAGCAACTAACAAGAGAACATACAAGTGCTCACAATCTCTTGTCAAGTTCATATGAGCGAGTTCTGTGCATGTGAGGTCTAGACCGACCCGATATCTCACGATAATGATTCCTATTCTATGGCCTTGTGCAGTTGCATGAAGGAAACAATCCACGCAACTAACAAGAGAACATACAAGTGCTCACAATCTCTTGTAGAGTTCATATGAGCGAGTTCTGTGCATGTGAGGTCTAGACCGACCCGATATCTCACAATAATGATTCCTATTCTATGGCCTTGTGCAGTTGCATGAAGGAAACAATCCACGCAACTAACAAGAGAACATACAAGTGCTCACAATCTCTTGAAGAGTTCATATGAGCGAGTTCTGTGCATGTGAGGTCTAGACCTACCCGATATCTCACAGTAATGATTCCTATTCCATGGCCTTGTGCAGTTGCATGAAGGAAACAATCCACGCAACTAACAAGAGAACATACAAGTGCTCACAATCTCTTGTCAAGTTCATATGAGCGAGTTCTGTGCATGTGAGGTCTAGACCGACCCGATATCTCACAGTAATGATTCCTATTCTATGGCCTTGTGCAGTTGCATGAAGGAAACAATCCACGCAACTAACAAGAGAACATACAAGTGCTCACAATCTCTTGTAGAGTTCATATGAGCGAGTTCTGTGCATGTGAGGTCTAGACCGACCCGATATCTCACGATAATGATGTCTATTCTATGGCCTTGTGCAGTTGCATGAAGGAAACAATCCACGCAACTAACAAGAGAACATACAAGTGCTCACAATCTCTTGTAGAGTTCATATGAGCGAGTTCTGTGCATGTGAGGTCTAGACCGACCCGATATCTCACAGTAATGATTCCTATTCTATGGCCTTGTGCAGTTGCATGAAGGAAACAATCCACGCAACTAACAAGAGAACATACAAGTGCTCACAATCTCTTGTAGAGTTCATATGAGCGAGTTCTGTGCATGTGAGGTCTAGACCGACCCAATATCTCACAGTAATGATTCCTATTCCATGGCCTTGTGCAGTTGCATGAAGGAAACAATCCACGCAACTAACAAGAGAACATACAAGTGCTCACAATCTCTTGTCAAGTTCATATGAGCCAGTTCTGTGCATGTGAGGTCTAGACCGACCCGATATCTCACAGTAATGATTCCTATTCTATGGCCTTGTGCAGTTGCATGAAGGAAACAATCCACGCAACTAACAAGAGAACAAACAAGTGCTCACAATCTCTTGTAGAGTTCATATGAGCGAGTTCTGTGCATGTGAGGTCTAGACCGACCCGATATCTCACAGTAATGATTCCTATTCTATGGCCTTGTGCAGTTGCATGAAGGAAACAATCCACGCAACTAACAAGAGAACATACAAGTGCTCACAATCTCTTGTCAAGTTCATATGAGCCAGTTCTGTGCATGTGGGATCTAGACCGACCCGATATCTCACAGTAATGATTCCTATTCTATGGCCTTGTGCAGTTGCATGAAGGAAACAATCCACGCAACTAACAAGAGAACATACAAGTGCTCACAATCTCTTGTAGAGTTCATATGAGCGAGTTCTGTGCATGTGAGGTATAGACCGACCCGATATCTCACGATAATGATTCCTATTCTATGGCCTTGTGCAGTTGCATGAAGGAAACAATCCACGCAACTAACAAGAGAACATACAAGTGCTCACAATCTCTTGTAGAGTTCATATGAGCGAGTTCTGTGCATGTGAGATCTAGACCGACCCGATATCTCACGATAATGATTCCTATTCTATGGCCTTGTGCAGTTGCATGAAGGAAACAATCCACGCAACTATCAAGAGAACAAACAAGTGCTCACAATCTCTTGTGGAGTTCATATGAGCGAGTTCTGTGCATGTGAGGTCTAGACCGACCCGATATCTCACGATAATGATTCCTATTCTATGGCCTTGTGCAGTTGCATGAAGGAAACAATCCACGCAACTAACAAGAGAACATACAAGTGCTCACAATCTCTTGTAGAGTTCATATGAGCGAGTTCTGTGCATGTGGGATCTAGACCGACCCGATATCTCACAATAATGATTCCTATTCTATGGCCTTGTGCAGTTGCATGAAGGAAACAATCCACGCAACTAACAAGAGAACATACAAGTGCTCACAATCTCTTGTAGAGTTCATATGAGCGAGTTCTGTGCATGTGGGATCTAGACCGACCCGATATCTCACGATAATGATTCCTATTCTATGGCCTTGTGCAGTTGCATGAAGGAAACAATCCAAGCAACTAACAAGAGAACATACAAGTGCTCACAATCTCTTGTAGAGTTCATATGAGCGAGTTCTGTGCATGTGAGGTCTAGACCGACCCGATATCTCACAGTAATGATTCCTATTCTATGGCCTTGTGCAGTTGCATGAAGGAAACAATCCACGCAACTAACAAGAGAACATACAAGTGCTCACAATCTCTTGTAGAGTTCATATGAGCGAGTTCTGTGCATGTGGGATCTAGACCGACCCGATATCTCACGATAATGATTCCTATTCTATGGCCTTGTGCAGTTGCATGAGGGAAACAATCCACGCAACTAACAAGAGAACATACAAGTGCTCACATTCTCTTGTCAAGTTCATATGAGCGAGTTCTGTGCATGTGGGGTCTAGACCGACCCGATATCTCACAATAATGATTCCTATTCTATGGCCTTGTGCAGTTGCATGAAGGAAACAATCCACGCAACTAACAAGAGAACATACAAGTGCTCACAATCTCTTGTCAAGTTCATATGAGCGAGTTCTGTGCATGTGAGGTCTAGACCGACCCGATATCTCACAGTAATGATTCCTATTCTATGGCCTTGTGCAGTTGCATGAAGGAAACAATCCACGCAACTAACAAGAGAACATACAAGTGCTCACAATCTCTTGTAGAGTTCATACGAGCGAGTTCTGTGCATGTGGGGTCTAGACCGACCCGATATCTCACAGTAATGATTCCTATTCTATGGCCTTGTGCAGTTGCATGAAGGAAACAATCCACGCAACTAACAAGAGAACATACAAGTGCTCACAATCTCTTGTAGAGTTCATATGAGCGAGTTCTGTGCATGTGGGGTCTAGACCGACCCGATATCTCACAGTAATGATTCCTATTCTATGGCCTTGTGCAGTTGCATGAAGGAAACAATCCACGCAACTAACAAGAGAACATACAAGTGCTCACAATCTCTTGTAGAGTTCATATGAGCGAGTTCTGTGTATGTGGGGTCTAGACCGACCCGATATCTCACAATAATGATTCCTATTCTATGGCCTTGTGCAGTTGCATGAAGGAAACAATCCACGCAACTAACAAGAGAACATACAAGTGCTCACAATCTCTTGTAGAGTTCATATGAGCGAGTTCTGTGCATGTGAGGTCTAGACCGACCCGATATCTCACAGTAATGATTCCTATTCTATGGCCTTGTGCAGTTGCATGAAGGAAACAATCCACGCAACTAACAAGAGAACATACAAGTGCTCACAATCTCTTGTCAAGTTCATATGAGCGAGTTCTGTGCATGTGAGGTCTGGACCGACCCGATATCTCACAATAATGATTCCTATTCTATGGCCTTGTGCAGTTGCATGAAGGAAACAATCCACGCAACTAACAAGAGAACATACAAGTGCTCACAATCTCTTGTCAAGTTCATATGAGCGAGTTCTGTGCATGTGAGATCTAGACCGACCCGATATCTCACAATGATGATTCCTATTCTATGGCCTTGTGCAGTTGCATGAAGGAAACAATCCACGCAACTAACAAGAGAACATACAAGTGCTCACAATCTCTTGTAGAGTTCATATGAGCGAGTTCTGTGCATGTGAGGTCTGGACCGACCCGATATCTCACAGTAATGATTCCTATTCTATGGCCTTGTGCAGTTGCATGAAGGAAACAATCCACGCAACTAACAAGAGAACATACAAGTGCTCACAATCTCTTGTAGAGTTCATATGAGCGAGTTCTGTGCATGTGAGATCTGGACCGACCCGATATCTCACAATGATGATTCCTATTCTATGGCCTTGTGCAGTTGCATGAAGGAAACAATCCACGCAACTAACAAGAGAACATACAAGTGCTCACAATCTCTTGTAGAGTTCATATGAGCGAGTTCTGTGCATGTGAGGTCTGGACCGACCCGATATCTCACAATAATGATTCCTATTCTATGGCCTTGTGCAGTTGCATGAAGGAAACAATCCACGCAACTAACAAGAGAACATACAAGTGCTCACAATCTCTTGTAGAGTTCATATGAACGAGTTCTGTGCATGTGAGGTCTGGACCGACCCGATATCTCACGATAATGATTCCTATTCTATGGCCTTGTGCAGTTGCATGAGGGAAACAATCCACGCAACTAACAAGAGAACATACAAGTGCTCACATTCTCTTGTCAAGTTCATATGAGCGAGTTCTGTGCATGTGAGGTCTAGACCGACCCGATATCTCACGATAATGATTCCTATTCTATGGCCTTGTGCAGTTGCATGAAGGAAACAATCCAAGCAACTAACAAGAGAACATACAAGTGCTCACAATCTCTTGTCAAGTTCATATGAGCGAGTTCTGTGCATGTGAGGTCTAGACCGACCCGATATCTCACGATAATGATTCCTATTCTATGGCCTTGTGCAGTTGCATGAAGGAAACAATCCACGCAACTAACAAGAGAACATACAAGTGCTCACAATCTCTTGTAGAGTTCATATGAGCGAGTTCTGTGCATGTGGGATCTAGACCGACCCGATATCTCACAGTAATGATTCCTATTCTATGGCCTTGTGCAGTTGCATGAAGGAAACAATCCACGCAACTAACAAGAGAACATACAAGTGCTCACAATCTCTTGTAGAGTTCATATGAGCGAGTTCTGTGCATGTGAGGTCTAGACCGACCCGATATCTCACAATAATGATTCCTATTCTATGGCCTTGTGCAGTTGCATGAAGGAAACAATCCACGCAACTAACAAGAGTACATACAAGTGCTCACAATCTCTTGTAGAGTTCATATGAGCGAGTTCTGTGCATGTGAGGTCTAGACCTACCCGATATCTCACAGTAATGATTCCTATTCCATGGCCTTGTGCAGTTGCATGAAGGAAACAATCCACGCAACTAAAAAGAGAACATACAAGTGCTCACAATCTCTTGTAGAGTTCATATGAGCGAGTTCTGTGCATGTGGGATCTAGACCGACCCGATATCTCACAGTAATGATTCCTATTCTATGGCCTTGTGCAGTTGCATGAAGGAAACAATCCAAGCAACTAACAAGAGAACATACAAGTGCTCACAATCTCTTGTCAAGTTCATATGAGCGAGTTCTGTGCATGTGAGGTCTAGACCGACCCGATATCTCACAGTAATGATTCCTATTCTATGGCCTTGTGCAGTTGCATGAAGGAAACAATCCACGCAACTAACAAGAGAACATACAAGTGCTCACAATCTCTTGTAGAGTTCATATGAGCGAGTTCTGTGCATGTGGGATCTAGACCGACCCGATATCTCACAGTAATGATTTCTATTCTATGGCCTTGTGCAGTTGCATGAAGGAAACAATCCACGCAACTAACAAGAGAACATACAAGTGCTCACAATCTCTTGTAGAGTTCATATGAGCGAGTTCTGTGCATGTGAGGTCTAGACCGACCCGATATCTCACAATAATGATTCCTATTCTATGGCCTTGTGCAGTTGCATGAAGGAAACAATCCACGCAACTAACAAGAGAACATACAAGTGCTCACAATCTCTTGTAGAGTTCATATGAGCGAGTTCTGTGCATGTGAGGTCTAGACCTACCCGATATCTCACAGTAATGATTCCTATTCCATGGCCTTGTGCAGTTGCATGAAGGAAACAATCCACGCAACTAACAAGAGAACATACAAGTGCTCACAATCTCTTGTCAAGTTCATATGAGCGAGTTCTGTGCATGTGAGGTCTAGACCGACCCGATATCTCACAGTAATGATTCCTATTCTATGGCCTTGTGCAGTTGCATGAAGGAAACAATCCACGCAACTAACAAGAGAACATACAAGTGCTCACAATCTCTTGTAGAGTTCATATGAGCGAGTTCTGTGCATGTGAGGTCTAGACCGACCCGATATCTCACGATAATGATGTCTATTCTATGGCCTTGTGCAGTTGCATGAAGGAAACAATCCACGCAACTAACAAGAGAACATACAAGTGCTCACAATCTCTTGTAGAGTTCATATGAGCGAGTTCTGTGCATGTGAGGTCTAGACCGACCCGATATCTCACAGTAATGATTCCTATTCTATGGCCTTGTGCAGTTGCATGAAGGAAACAATCCACGCAACTAACAAGAGAACATACAAGTGCTCACAATCTCTTGTAGAGTTCATATGAGCGAGTTCTGTGCATGTGAGGTCTAGACCGACCCGATATCTCACAATAATGATTCCTATTCTATGGCCTTGTGCAGTTGCATGAAGGAAACAATCCACGCAACTAACAAGAGAACATACAAGTGCTCAGAATCTCTTGTAGAGTTCATATGAGCGAGTTCTGTGCATGTGAGGTCTAGACCGACCCGATATCTCACAATAATGATTCCTATTCTATGGCCTTGTGCAGTTGCATGAAGGAAACAATCCACGCAACTAACAAGAGAACATACAAGTGCTCACAATCTCTTGTAGAGTTCATATGAGCGAGTTCTGTGCATGTGAGGTCTAGACCGACCCGATATCTCACAATAATGATTCCTATTCTATGGCCTTGTGCAGTTGCATGAAGGAAACAATCCACGCAACTAACAAGAGAACATACAAGTGCTCACAATCTCTTGTCAAGTTCATATGAGCGAGTTCTGTGCATGTGAGGTCTAGACCGACCCGATATCTCACAGTAATGATTCCTATTCTATGGCCTTGTGCAGTTGCATGAAGGAAACAATCCACGCAACTAACAAGAGAACATACAAGTGCTCACAATCTCTTGTAGAGTTCATATGAGCGAGTTCTGTGCATGTGAGGTCTAGACCGACCCGATATCTCACAGTAATGATTCCTATTCTATGGCCTTGTGCAGTTGCATGAAGGAAACAATCCACGCAACTAACAAGAGAACATACAAGTGCTCACAATCTCTTGTAGAGTTCATATGAGCGAGTTCTGTGCATGTGAGGTCTAGACCGACCCGATATCTCACAGTAATGATTCCTATTCTATGGCCTTGTGCAGTTGCATGGAGGAAACAATCCACGCAACTAACAAGAGAACATACAAGTGCTCACAATCTCTTGTAGAGTTCATATGAGCGAGTTCTGTGCATGTGAGATCTAGACCGACCCGATATCTCACGATAATGATTCCTATTCTATGGCCTTGTGCAGTTGCATGAAGGAAACAATCCACGCAACTAACAAGAGAACATACAAGTGCTCACAATCTCTTGTAGAGTTCATATGAGCGAGTTCTGTGCATGTGAGGTCTAGACCGACCCGATATCTCACAGTAATGATTCCTATTCTATGGCCTTGTGCAGTTGCATGAAGGAAACAATCCACGCAACTAACAAGAGAACATACAAGTGCTCACAATCTCTTGTAGAGTTCATATGAGCGAGTTCTGTGCATGTGGGATCTAGACCGACCCGATATCTCACAGTAATGATTCCTATTCTATGGCCTTGTGCAGTTGCATGAAGGAAACAATCCAAGCAACTAACAAGAGAACATACAAGTGCTCACAATCTCTTGTCAAGTTCATTTGAGCGAGTTCTGTGCATGTGAGGTCTAGACCGACCCGATATCTCACGATAATGATTCCTATTCTATGGCCTTGTGCAGTTGCATGAAGGAAACAATCCAAGCAACTAACAAGAGAACATACAAGTGCTCACAATCTCTTGTCAAGTTCATATGAGCGAGTTCTGTGCATGTGAGGTCTAGACCGACCCGATATCTCACGATAATGATTCCTATTCTATGGCCTTGTGCAGTTGCATGAAGGAAACAATCCACGCAACTAACAAGAGAACATACAAGTGCTCACAATCTCTTGTAGAGTTCATATGAGCGAGTTCTGTGCATGTGAGATCTAGACCGACCCGATATCTCACAGTAATGATTCCTATTCTATGGCCTTGTGCAGTTGCATGAAGGAAACAATCCAAGCAACTAACAAGAGAACATACAAGTGCTCACAATCTCTTGTCAAGTTCATATGAGCGAGTTCTGTGCATGTGAGGTCTAGACCGACCCGATATCTCACGATAATGATTCCTATTCTATGGCCTTGTGCAGTTGCATGAAGGAAACAATCCACGCAACTAACAAGAGAACATACAAGTGCTCACAATCTCTTGTAGAGTTCATATGAGCGAGTTCTGTGCATGTGAGGTCTAGACCGACCCGATATCTCACAATAATGATTCCTATTCTATGGCCTTGTGCAGTTGCATGAAGGAAACAATCCACGCAACTAACAAGAGAACATACAAGTGCCCACAATCTCTTGAAGAGTTCATATGAGCGAGTTCTGTGCATGTGAGGTCTAGACCTACCCGATATCTCACAGTAATGATTCCTATTCCATGGCCTTGTGCAGTTGCATGAAGGAAACAATCCACGCAACTAACAAGAGAACATACAAGTGCTCACAATCTCTTGTCAAGTTCATATGAGCGAGTTCTGTGCATGTGAGGTCTAGACCGACCCGATATCTCACAGTAATGATTCCTATTCTATGGCCTTGTGCAGTTGCATGAAGGAAACAATCCACGCAACTAACAAGAGAACATACAAGTGCTCACAATCTCTTGTAGAGTTCATATGAGCGAGTTCTGTGCATGTGAGGTCTAGACCGACCCGATATCTCACGATAATGATGTCTATTCTATGGCCTTGTGCAGTTGCATGAAGGAAACAATCCACGCAACTAACAAGAGAACATACAAGTGCTCACAATCTCTTGTAGAGTTCATATGAGCGAGTTCTGTGCATGTGAGGTCTAGACCGACCCGATATCTCACAGTAATGATTCCTATTCTATGGCCTTGTGCAGTTGCATGAAGGAAACAATCCACGCAACTAACAAGAGAACATACAAGTGCTCACAATCTCTTGTAGAGTTCATATGAGCGAGTTCTGTGCATGTGAGGTCTAGACCGACCCAATATCTCACAGTAATGATTCCTATTCCATGGCCTTGTGCAGTTGCATGAAGGAAACAATCCACGCAACTAACAAGAGAACATACAAGTGCTCACAATCTCTTGTCAAGTTCATATGAGCCAGTTCTGTGCATGTGAGGTCTAGACCGACCCGATATCTCACAGTAATGATTCCTATTCTATGGCCTTGTGCAGTTGCATGAAGGAAACAATCCACGCAACTAACAAGAGAACAAACAAGTGCTCACAATCTCTTGTAGAGTTCATATGAGCGAGTTCTGTGCATGTGAGGTCTAGACCGACCCGATATCTCACAGTAATGATTCCTATTCTATGGCCTTGTGCAGTTGCATGAAGGAAACAATCCACGCAACTAACAAGAGAACATACAAGTGCTCACAATCTCTTGTCAAGTTCATATGAGCCAGTTCTGTGCATGTGGGATCTAGACCGACCCGATATCTCACAGTAATGATTCCTATTCTATGGCCTTGTGCAGTTGCATGAAGGAAACAATCCACGCAACTAACAAGAGAACATACAAGTGCTCACAATCTCTTGTAGAGTTCATATGAGCGAGTTCTGTGCATGTGAGGTCTAGACCGACCCGATATCTCACGATAATGATTCCTATTCTATGGCCTTGTGCAGTTGCATGAAGGAAACAATCCACGCAACTAACAAGAGAACATACAAGTGCTCACAATCTCTTGTAGAGTTCATATGAGCGAGTTCTGTGCATGTGAGATCTAGACCGACCCGATATCTCACGATAATGATTCCTATTCTATGGCCTTGTGCAGTTGCATGAAGGAAACAATCCACGCAACTATCAAGAGAACAAACAAGTGCTCACAATCTCTTGTGGAGTTCATATGAGCGAGTTCTGTGCATGTGAGGTCTAGACCGACCCGATATCTCACGATAATGATTCCTATTCTATGGCCTTGTGCAGTTGCATGAAGGAAACAATCCACGCAACTAACAAGAGAACATACAAGTGCTCACAATCTCTTGTAGAGTTCATATGAGCGAGTTCTGTGCATGTGGGATCTAGACCGACCCGATATCTCACAATAATGATTCCTATTCTATGGCCTTGTGCAGTTGCATGAAGGAAACAATCCACGCAACTAACAAGAGAACATACAAGTGCTCACAATCTCTTGTAGAGTTCATATGAGCGAGTTCTGTGCATGTGGGATCTAGACCAACCCGATATCTCACGATAATGATTCCTATTCTATGGCCTTGTGCAGTTGCATGAAGGAAACAATCCAAGCAACTAACAAGAGAACATACAAGTGCTCACAATCTCTTGTAGAGTTCATATGAGCGAGTTCTGTGCATGTGAGGTCTAGACCGACCCGATATCTCACAGTAATGATTCCTATTCTATGGCCTTGTGCAGTTGCATGAAGGAAACAATCCACGCAACTAACAAGAGAACATACAAGTGCTCACAATCTCTTGTAGAGTTCATATGAGCGAGTTCTGTGCATGTGGGATCTAGACCGACCCGATATCTCACGATAATGATTCCTATTCTATGGCCTTGTGCAGTTGCATGAGGGAAACAATCCACGCAACTAACAAGAGAACATACAAGTGCTCACATTCTCTTGTCAAGTTCATATGAGCGAGTTCTGTGCATGTGGGGTCTAGACCGACCCGATATCTCACAATAATGATTCCTATTCTATGGCCTTGTGCAGTTGCATGAAGGAAACAATCCACGCAACTAACAAGAGAACATACAAGTGCTCACAATCTCTTGTCAAGTTCATATGAGCGAGTTCTGTGCATGTGAGGTCTAGACCGACCCGATATCTCACAGTAATGATTCCTATTCTATGGCCTTGTGCAGTTGCATGAAGGAAACAATCCACGCAACTAACAAGAGAACATACAAGTGCTCACAATCTCTTGTAGAGTTCATACGAGCGAGTTCTGTGCATGTGGGGTCTAGACCGACCCGATATCTCACAGTAATGATTCCTATTCTATGGCCTTGTGCAGTTGCATGAAGGAAACAATCCACGCAACTAACAAGAGAACATACAAGTGCTCACAATCTCTTGTAGAGTTCATATGAGCGAGTTCTGTGCATGTGGGGTCTAGACCGACCCGATATCTCACAGTAATGATTCCTATTCTATGGCCTTGTGCAGTTGCATGAAGGAAACAATCCACGCAACTAACAAGAGAACATACAAGTGCTCACAATCTCTTGTAGAGTTCATATGAGCGAGTTCTGTGTATGTGGGGTCTAGACCGACCCGATATCTCACAATAATGATTCCTATTCTATGGCCTTGTGCAGTTGCATGAAGGAAACAATCCACGCAACTAACAAGAGAACATACAAGTGCTCACAATCTCTTGTAGAGTTCATATGAGCGAGTTCTGTGCATGTGAGGTCTAGACCGACCCGATATCTCACAGTAATGATTCCTATTCTATGGCCTTGTGCAGTTGCATGAAGGAAACAATCCACGCAACTAACAAGAGAACATACAAGTGCTCACAATCTCTTGTCAAGTTCATATGAGCGAGTTCTGTGCATGTGAGGTCTGGACCGACCCGATATCTCACAATAATGATTCCTATTCTATGGCCTTGTGCAGTTGCATGAAGGAAACAATCCACGCAACTAACAAGAGAACATACAAGTGCTCACAATCTCTTGTCAAGTTCATATGAGCGAGTTCTGTGCATGTGAGATCTAGACCGACCCGATATCTCACAATGATGATTCCTATTCTATGGCCTTGTGCAGTTGCATGAAGGAAACAATCCACGCAACTAACAAGAGAACATACAAGTGCTCACAATCTCTTGTAGAGTTCATATGAGCGAGTTCTGTGCATGTGAGGTCTGGACCGACCCGATATCTCACAGTAATGATTCCTATTCTATGGCCTTGTGCAGTTGCATGAAGGAAACAATCCACGCAACTAACAAGAGAACATACAAGTGCTCACAATCTCTTGTAGAGTTCATATGAGCGAGTTCTGTGCATGTGAGATCTAGACCGACCCGATATCTCACAATGATGATTCCTATTCTATGGCCTTGTGCAGTTGCATGAAGGAAACAATCCACGCAACTAACAAGAGAACATACAAGTGCTCACAATCTCTTGTAGAGTTCATATGAGCGAGTTCTGTGCATGTGAGGTCTGGACCGACCCGATATCTCACAATAATGATTCCTATTCTATGGCCTTGTGCAGTTGCATGAAGGAAACAATCCACGCAACTAACAAGAGAACATACAAGTGCTCACAATCTCTTGTAGAGTTCATATGAACGAGTTCTGTGCATGTGAGGTCTGGACCGACCCGATATCTCACGATAATGATTCCTATTCTATGGCCTTGTGCAGTTGCATGAGGGAAACAATCCACGCAACTAACAAGAGAACATACAAGTGCTCACATTCTCTTGTCAAGTTCATATGAGCGAGTTCTGTGCATGTGGGGTCTAGACCGACCCGATATCTCACAATAATGATTCCTATTCTATGGCCTTGTGCAGTTGCATGAAGGAAACAATCCACGCAACTAACAAGAGAACATACAAGTGCTCACAATCTCTTGTCAAGTTCATATGAGCGAGTTCTGTGCATGTGAGGTCTAGACCGACCCGATATCTCACAGTAATGATTCCTATTCTATGGCCTTGTGCAGTTGCATGAAGGAAACAATCCACGCAACTAACAAGAGAACATACAAGTGCTCACAATCTCTTGTAGAGTTCATACGAGCGAGTTCTGTGCATGTGGGGTCTAGACCGACCCGATATCTCACAGTAATGATTCCTATTCTATGGCCTTGTGCAGTTGCATGAAGGAAACAATCCACGCAACTAACAAGAGAACATACAAGTGCTCACAATCTCTTGTAGAGTTCATATGAGCGAGTTCTGTGCATGTGGGGTCTAGATCGACCCGATATCTCACAGTAATGATTCCTATTCTATGGCCTTGTGCAGTTGCATGAAGGAAACAATCCACGCAACTAACAAGAGAACATACAAGTGCTCACAATCTCTTGTAGAGTTCATATGAGCGAGTTCTGTGTATGTGGGGTCTAGACCGACCCGATATCTCACAATAATGATTCCTATTCTATGGCCTTGTGCAGTTGCATGAAGGAAACAATCCACGCAACTAACAAGAGAACATACAAGTGCTCACAATCTCTTGTAGAGTTCATATGAGCGAGTTCTGTGCATGTGAGGTCTAGACCGACCCGATATCTCACAGTAATGATTCCTATTCTATGGCCTTGTGCAGTTGCATGAAGGAAACAATCCACGCAACTAACAAGAGAACATACAAGTGCTCACAATCTCTTGTCAAGTTCATATGAGCGAGTTCTGTGCATGTGAGGTCTGGACCGACCCGATATCTCACAATAATGATTCCTATTCTATGGCCTTGTGCAGTTGCATGAAGGAAACAATCCACGCAACTAACAAGAGAACATACAAGTGCTCACAATCTCTTGTCAAGTTCATATGAGCGAGTTCTGTGCATGTGAGATCTAGACCGACCCGATATCTCACAATGATGATTCCTATTCTATGGCCTTGTGCAGTTGCATGAAGGAAACAATCCACGCAACTAACAAGAGAACATACAAGTGCTCACAATCTCTTGTAGATTTCATATGAGCGAGTTCTGTGCATGTGAGGTCTGGACCGACCCGATATCTCACAGTAATGATTCCTATTCTATGGCCTTGTGCAGTTGCATGAAGGAAACAATCCACGCAACTAACAAGAGAACATACAAGTGCTCACAATCTCTTGTAGAGTTCATATGAGCGAGTTCTGTGCATGTGGGATCTAGACCGACCCGATATCTCACAATAATGATTCCTATTCTATGGCCTTGTGCAGTTGCATGAAGGAAACAATCCACGCAACTAACAAGAGAACATACAAGTGCTCACAATCTCTTGTAGATTTCATATGAGCGAGTTCTGTGCATGTGAGGTCTGGACCGACCCGATATCTCACAGTAATGATTCCTATTCTATGGCCTTGTGCAGTTGCATGAAGGAAACAATCCACGCAACTAACAAGAGAACATACAAGTGCTCACAATCTCTTGTAGAGTTCATATGAGCGAGTTCTGTGCATGTGAGATCTAGACCGACCCGATATCTCACAATGATGATTCCTATTCTATGGCCTTGTGCAGTTGCATGAAGGAAACAATCCACGCAACTAACAAGAGAACATACAAGTGCTCACAATCTCTTGTAGAGTTCATATGAGCGAGTTCTGTGCATGTGAGGTCTAGACCGACCCGATATCTCACAGTAATGATTCCTATTCTATGGCCTTGTGCAGTTGCATGAAGGAAACAATCCACGCAACTAACAAGAGAACATACAAGTGCTCACAATCTCTTGTCAAGTTCATATGAGCGAGTTCTGTGCATGTGAGGTCTAGACCGACCCGATATCTCACAATAATGATTCCTATTCTATGGCCTTGTGCAGTTGCATGAAGGAAACAATCCACGCAACTAACAAGAGAACATACAAGTGCTCACAATCTCTTGTAGAGTTCATATGAGCGAGTTCTGTGCATGTGAGGTCTGGACCGACCCGATATCTCACAATAATGATTCCTATTCTATGGCCTTGTGCAGTTGCATGAAGGAAACAATCCACGCAACTAACAAGAGAATATACAAGTGCTCACAATCTCTTGTAGAGTTCATATGAGCGAGTTCTGTGCATGTGAGGTCTAGACCGACCCGATATCTCACAGTAATGATTCCTATTCTATGGCCTTGTGCAGTTGCATGAAGGAAACAATCCACGCAACTAACAAGAGAACATACAAGTGCTCACAATCTCTTGTCAAGTTCATATGAGCGAGTTCTGTGCATGTGAGATCTAGACCGACCCGATATCTCACAGTAATGATTCCTATTCTATGGCCTTGTGCAGTTGCATGAAGGAAACAATCCACGCAACTAACAAGAGAACATACAAGTGCTCACAATCTCTTGTAGAGTTCATATGAGCGAGTTCTGTGCATGTGAGGTCTAGACCGACCCGATATCTCACAATAATGATTCCTATTCTATGGCCTTGTGCAGTTGCATGAAGGAAACAATCCACGCAACTAACAAGAGAACATACAAGTGCTCACAATCTCTTGTAGAGTTCATATGAGCGAGTTCTGTGCATGTGAGGTCTAGACCGACCCGATATCTCACAGTAATGATTCCTATTCTATGGCCTTGTGCAGTTGCATGAAGGAAACAATCCACGCAACTAACAAGAGAACATACAAGTGCTCACAATCTCTTGTAGAGTTCATATGAGCGAGTTCTGTGCATGTGAGGTCTAGACCGACCCGATATCTCACGATAATGATTCCTATTCTATGGCCTTGTGCAGTTGCATGAAGGAAACAATCCACGCAACTAACAAGAGAACATACAAGTGCTCACAATCTCTTGTAGAGTTCATATGAGCGAGTTCTGTGCATGTGAGGTCTAGACCGACCCGATATCTCACAGTAATGATTCCTATTCTATGGCCTTGTGCAGTTGCATGAAGGAAACAATCCACGCAACTAACAAGAGAACATACAAGTGCTCACAATCTCTTGTAGAGTTCATATGAGCGAGTTCTGTGCATGTGAGGTCTAGACCGACCCGATATCTCACAATAATGATTCCTATTCTATGGCCTTGTGCAGTTGCATGAAGGAAACAATCCACGCAACTAACAAGAGAACATACAAGTGCTCACAATCTCTTGTAGAGTTCATATGAGCGAGTTCTGTGCATGTGAGGTCTAGACCGACCCGATATCTCACAATAATGATTCCTATTCTATGGCCTTGTGCAGTTGCATGAAGGAAACAATCCACGCAACTAACAAGAGAACATACAAGTGCTCACAAACTCTTGTAGAGTTCATATGAGCGAGTTCTGTGCATGTGAGGTCTAGACCGACCCGATATCTCACAATAATGATTCCTATTCTATGGCCTTGTGCAGTTGCATGAAGGAAACAATCCACGCAACTAACAAGAGAACATACAAGTGCTCACAATCTCTTGTAGAGTTCATATGAGCGAGTTCTGTGCATGTGAGGTCTAGACCGACCCGATATCTCACAGTAATGATTCCTATTCTATGGCCTTGTGCAGTTGCATGGAGGAAACAATCCACGCAACTAACAAGAGAACATACAAGTGCTCACAATCTCTTGTAGAGTTCATATGAGCGAGTTCTGTGCATGTGAGGTCTGGACCGACCCGATATCTCACAGTAATGATTCCTATTCTATGGCCTTGTGCAGTTGCATGAAGGAAACAATCCACGCAACTAACAAGAGAACATACAAGTGCTCACAATCTCTTGTAGAGTTCATATGAGCGAGTTCTGTGCATGTGAGGTCTAGACCGACCCGATATCTCACAATAATGATTCCTATTCTATGGCCTTGTGCAGTTGCATGAAGGAAACAATCCACGCAACTAACAAGAGAACATACAAGTGCTCACAATCTCTTGTAGAGTTCATATGAGCGAGTTCTGTGCATGTGAGGTCTAGACCGACCCGATATCTCACAATAATGATTCCTATTCTATGGCCTTGTGCAGTTGCATGAAGGAAACAATCCACGCAACTAACAAGAGAACATACAAGTGCTCACAATCTCTTGTAGAGTTCATATGAGCGAGTTCTGTGCATGTGAGGTCTAGACCGACCCGATATCTCACAATAATGATTCCTATTCTATGGCCTTGTGCAGTTGCATGAAGGAAACAATCCACGCAACTAACAAGAGAACATACAAGTGCTCACAATCTCTTGTAGAGTTCATATGAGCGAGTTCTGTGCATGTGAGGTCTAGACCGACCCGATATCTCACAGTAATGATTCCTATTCTATGGCCTTGTGCAGTTGCATGAAGGAAACAATCCACGCAACTAACAAGAGAACATACAAGTGCTCACAATCTCTTGTAGAGTTCATATGAGCGAGTTCTGTGCATGTGAGGTCTAGACCGACCCGATATCTCACAATAATGATTCCTATTCTATGGCCTTGTGCAGTTGCATGAAGGAAACAATCCACGCAACTAACAAGAGAACATACAAGTGCTCACATTCTCCCCATTCCATTAACACAACTCATATTCACATCTTCATTGATCTTTATTTTATATTCACTTTTCTTCTGCTATAATACTTCACACGTGTTTATTTCATTACTTGTGTGTTATGTTTATTCATAATGGGCTGCATCATCTGATCAATCCTTCATAAGCACATTAAAATGGATGTGTAATTCCATCAGATGTTTTCATAAAGCTTGATAGTTCTACGAAGCATACTTCTGAACTCGTGAATGTGTCATTTGAATTGTTTACTTCTATTATAATATTGTATTATTGTATAATTGGGTATTTTTCTCACTGCCTCGAGTTCTCTCTTCCTATGTTGATTGTGAGTTTATACTCACAATCAACTGCAATTGAAATGATATTATAGTCATTCACTACACGTTCTCGTCATTGTGCTTCATTGTATTGTTATCATATTTTATATCAGGAATTGTTTTTATTTTTGATTGAATTATATTTCAGTGGATTGATATCATATTTCTCCACGGATGAACCCCATGAGGGTTTCGTGGAACCTCACAAGAGTACCCTTTATTGTGAACACGCTCTCATGTGGATTGAGATCATATTTCTCCACAGATGAACCCATGAGGGTTTCTTGGAACCTCACAAGAGTACCCTTTATTGTGAACACGCTCTCATGTGGATTGATATCATATTTCTCCACAGATGAACCCCATGAGGGTTTCTTGGAACCTCAAGGGAGTACCCTTTATTGTAAACACGCTCTCATGTGGATTGAGATTGAATTTCTCCACAGATGAACCCCATGAGGGTTTCGTGGAACCTCACAAGAGTACCCTTTATTGTAAACACGCTCTCATGTGGATTGAGATTGAATTTCTCCACGGATGAACCCCATGAGGGTTTCTTGGAACCTCACAAGAGTACCCTTCATTGTAAACACGCTCTCATGTGGATTGATATCATATTTCTCCACAGATGAACCCCATGAGGGTTTCGTGGAACCTCACAAGAGTACCCTTTATTGTAAACACGCTCTCATGTGGATTGAGATTGAATTTCTCCACGGATGAACCCCATGAGGGTTTCTTGGAACCTCACAAGAGTACCCTTCATTGTAAACACGCTCTCATGTGGATTGATATCATATTTCTCCACAGATGAACCCCATGAGGGTTTCGTGGAACCTCACAAGAGTACCCTTTATTGTAAACACGCTCTCATGTGGATTGATATCATATTTCTCCACAGATGAACCCCATGAGGGTTTCGTGGAACCTCACAAGAGTACCCTTTATTGTAAACACGCTCTCATGTGGATTGATATCATATTTCTCCACAGATGAACCCATGAGGGTTTCTTGGAACCTCACAAGAGTACCCTTTATTGTGAACACGCTCTCATGTGGATTGATATCATATTTCTCCACGGATGAACCCCATGAGGGTTTCGTGGAACCTCACAAGAGTACCCTTTATTGTAAACACGCTCTCATGTGGATTGATATCATATTTCTCCACAGATGAACCCCATGAGGGTTTCTTGGAACCTCACAAGAGTACCCTTTATTGTGAACACGCTCTCATGTGGATTGAGATCATATTTCTCCACAGATGAACCCCATGAGGGTTTCGTGGAACCTCACAAGAGTACCCTTTATTGTAAACACGCTCTCATGTGGATTGATATTATATTTCTCCACAGATGAACCCCATGAGGGTTTCGTGGAACCTCACAAGAGTACCCTTTATTGTAAACACGCTCTCATGTGGATTGATATCATATTTCTCCACAGATGAGCCCCATGAGGGTTTCTTGGAACCTCACAAGAGTACCCTTTATTGTGAACACGCTCTCATGTGGATTGAGATTGAATTTCTCCACAGATGAACCCCATGAGGGTTTCGTGGAACCTCACAAGAGTACCCTTTATTGTAAACACGCTCTCATGTGGATTGAGATTGAATTTCTCCACAGATGAACCCCATGAGGGTTTCGTGGAACCTCACAAGAGTACCCTTTATTGTAAACACGCTCTCATGTGGATTGATATCATATTTCTCCACAGATGAGCCCCATGAGGGTTTCTTGGAACCTCACAAGAGTACCCTTTATTGTAAACACGCTCTCATGTGGATTGAGATTGAATTTCTCCACAGATGAACCCCATGAGGGTTTCGTGGAACCTCACAAGAGTACCCTTTATTGTAAACACGCTCTCATGTGGATTGAGATTGAATTTCTCCACAGATGAACCCCATGAGGGTTTCGTGGAACCTCACAAGAGTACCCTTTATTGTAAACACGCTCTCATGTGGATTGATATCATATTTCTCCACAGATGAACCCCATGAGGGTTTCGTGGAACCTCACAAGAGTACCCTTTATTGTAAACACGCTCTCATGTGGATTGATATCATATTTCTCCACAGATGAACCCATGAGGGTTTCTTGGAACCTCACAAGAGTACCCTTTATTGTGAACACGCTCTCATGTGGATTGATATCATATTTCTCCACAGATGAACCCCATGAGGGTTTCTTGGAACCTCACAAGAGTACCCTTTATTGTGAACACGCTCTCATGTGGATTGATATCATATTTCTTCACAGATGAACCCCATGAGGGTTTCGTGGAACCTCACAAGAGTACCCTTTATTGTAAACACGCTCTCATGTGGATTGAGATTGAATTTCTCCACAGATGAACCCCATGAGGGTTTCGTGGAACCTCACAAGAGTACCCTTTATTGTAAACACGCTCTCATGTGGATTGAGATTGAATTTCTCCACAGATGAACCCCATGAGGGTTTCGTGGAACCTCACAAGAGTACCCTTTATTGTAAACACGCTCTCATGTGGATTGAGATTGAATTTCTCCACAGATGAACCCCATGAGGGTTTCGTGGAACCTCACAAGAGTACCCTTTATTGTAAACACGCTCTCATGTGGATTGATATCATATTTCTCCACAGATGAACCCATGAGGGTTTCTTGGAACCTCACAAGAGTACCCTTTATTGTGAACACGCTCTCATGTGGATTGATATCATATTTCTCCACAGATGAACCCCATGAGGGTTTCGTGGAACCTCACAAGAGTACCCTTTATTGTAAACACGCTCTCATGTGGATTGAGATTGAATTTCTCCACAGATGAACCCCATGAGGGTTTCGTGGAACCTCACAAGAGTACCCTTTATTGTAAACACGCTCTCATGTGGATTGAGATTGAATTTCTCCACAGATGAACCCCATGAGGGTTTCGTGGAACCTCACAAGAGTACCCTTTATTGTAAACACGCTCTCATGTGGATTGAGATTGAATTTCTCCACAGATGAACCCCATGAGGGTTTCGTGGAACCTCACAAGAGTACCCTTCATTGTAAACACGCTCTCATGTGGATTGATATCATATTTCTCCACAGATGAACCCCATGAGGGTTTCGTGGAACCTCACAAGAGTACCCTTTATTGTAAACACGCTCTCATGTGGATTGAGATTGAATTTCTCCACGGATGGACCCCATGAGGGTTTCTTGGAACTTCACAAGAGTACCCTTCATTGTAAACACGCTCTCATGTGGATTGATATCATATTTCTCCACAGATGAACCCCATGAGGGTTTCGTGGAACCTCACAAGAGTACCCTTTATTGTAAACACGCTCTCATGTGGATTGATATCATATTTCTCCACAGATGAACCCCATGAGGGTTTCGTGGAACCTCACAAGAGTACCCTTTATTGTAAACACGCTCTCATGTGGATTGATATCATATTTCTCCACAGATGAACCCATGAGGGTTTCTTGGAACCTCACAAGAGTACCCTTTATTGTGAACACGCTCTCATGTGGATTGATATCATATTTCTCCACGGATGAACCCCATGAGGGTTTCGTGGAACCTCACAAGAGTACCCTTTATTGTAAACACGCTCTCATGTGGATTGATATCATATTTCTCCACAGATGAACCCCATGAGGGTTTCTTGGAACCTCACAAGAGTACCCTTTATTGTGAACACGCTCTCATGTGGATTGAGATCATATTTCTCCACAGATGAACCCCATGAGGGTTTCGTGGAACCTCACAAGAGTACCCTTTATTGTAAACACGCTCTCATGTGGATTGATATTATATTTCTCCACAGATGAACCCCATGAGGGCTTCGTGGAACCTCACAAGAGTACCCTTTATTGTAAACACGCTCTCATGTGGATTGATATCATATTTCTCCACAGATGAGCCCCATGAGGGTTTCTTGGAACCTCACAAGAGTACCCTTTATTGTGAACACGCTCTCATGTGGATTGAGATTGAATTTCTCCACAGATGAACCCCATGAGGGTTTCGTGGAACCTCACAAGAGTACCCTTTATTGTAAACACGCTCTCATGTGGATTGATATTATATTTCTCCACAGATGAACCCCATGAGGGTTTCGTGGAACCTCACAAGAGTACCCTTTATTGTAAACACGCTCTCATGTGGATTGATATCATATTTCTCCACAGATGAGCCCCATGAGGGTTTCTTGGAACCTCACAAGAGTACCCTTTATTGTAAACACGCTCTCATGTGGATTGAGATTGAATTTCTCCACAGATGAACCCCATGAGGGTTTCGTGGAACCTCACAAGAGTACCCTTTATTGTAAACACGCTCTCATGTGGATTGAGATTGAATTTCTCCACAGATGAACCCCATGAGGGTTTCGTGGAACCTCACAAGAGTACCCTTTATTGTAAACACGCTCTCATGTGGATTGATATCATATTTCTCCACAGATGAACCCCATGAGGGTTTCGTGGAACCTCACAAGAGTACCCTTTATTGTAAACACGCTCTCATGTGGATTGATATCATATTTCTCCACAGATGAACCCATGAGGGTTTCTTGGAACCTCACAAGAGTACCCTTTATTGTGAACACGCTCTCATGTGGATTGATATCATATTTCTCCACAGATGAACCCCATGAGGGTTTCGTGGAACCTCACAAGAGTACCCTTTATTGTAAACACGCTCTCATGTGGATTGAGATTGAATTTCTCCACAGATGAACCCCATGAGGGTTTCGTGGAACCTCACAAGAGTACCCTTTATTGTAAACACGCTCTCATGTGGATTGAGATTGAATTTCTCCACAGATGAACCCCATGAGGGTTTCGTGGAACCTCACAAGAGTACCCTTTATTGTAAACACGCTCTCATGTGGATTGAGATTGAATTTCTCCACAGATGAACCCCATGAGGGTTTCGTGGAACCTCACAAGAGTACCCTTTATTGTAAACACGCTCTCATGTGGATTGATATCATATTTCTCCACAGATGAACCCCATGAGGGTTTCGTGGAACCTCACAAGAGTACCCTTTATTGTAAACACGCTCTCATGTGGATTGAGATTGAATTTCTCCACAGATGAACCCCATGAGGGTTTCGTGGAACCTCACAAGAGTACCCTTTATTGTAAACACGCTCTCATGTGGATTGAGATTGAATTTCTCCACAGATGAACCCCATGAGGGTTTCTTGGAACCTCACAAGAGTACCCTTTATTGTGAACACGCTCTCATGTGGATTGATATCATATTTCTCCACAGATGAACCCCATGAGGGTTTCGTGGAACCTCACAAGAGTACCCTTTATTGTAAACACGCTCTCATGTGGATTGATATCATATTTCTCCACAGATGAACCCCATGAGGGTTCCGTGGAACCTCACAAGAGTACCCTTTATTGTAAACACGCTCTCATGTGGATTGAGATTGAATTTCTCCACAGATGAACCCCATGACGGTTTCTTGGAACCTCACAAGAGTACCCTTTATTGTGAACACGCTCTCATGTGGATTGAGATCATATTTCTCCACAGATGAACCCCATGAGGGTTTCGTGGAACCTCACAAGAGTACCCTTTATTGTAAACACGCTCTCATGTGGATTGATATCATATTTCTCCACAGATGAACCCCATGAGGGTTTCGTGGAACCTCACAAGAGTACCCTTTATTGTGAACACGCTCTCATGTGGATTGATATCATATTTCTCCACAGATGAACCCCATGAGGGTTTCGTGGAACCTCACAAGAGTACCCTTTATTGTAAACACGCTCTCATGTGGATTGATATCATATTTCTCCACAGATGAACCCCATGAGGGTTTCGTGGAACCTCACAAGAGTACCCTTTATTGTAAACACGCTCTCATGTGGATTGATATCATATTTCTCCACAGATGAACCCCATGAGGGTTTCGTGGAACCTCACAAGAGTACCCTTTATTGTAAACACGCTCTCATGTGGTTTGATATCATATTTCTCCACAGATGAACCCATGAGGGTTTCTTGGAACCTCACAAGAGTACCCTTTATTGTAAACACGCTCTCATGTGGATTGATATCATATTTCTCCACAGATGAACCCCATGAGGGTTTCGTGGAACCTCACAAGAGTACCCTTTATTGTAAACACGCTCTCATGTGGATTGATATCATATTTCTCCACAGATGAACCCCATGAGGGTTTCGTGGAACCTCACAAGAGTACCCTTTATTGTAAACACGCTCTCATGTGGATTGATATCATATTTCTCCACAGATGAACCCCATGAGGGTTTCGTGGAACCTCACAAGAGTACCCTTTATTGTAAACACGCTCTCATGTGGATTGATATCATATTTCTACACAGATGAGCCCCATGAGGGTTTCTTGGAACCTCACAAGAGTACCCTTTATTGTAAACACGCTTTCATGTGGATTGATATCATATTTCTCAACAGATGAACCCCATGAGGGTTTCGTGGAACCTCACAAGAGTACCCTTTATTGTAAACACGCTCTCATGTGGATTGAGATTGAATTTCTCCACAGATGAACCCCATGAGGGTTTCTTGGAACCTCACAAGAGTACCCTTTATTGTAAACACGCTCTCATGTGGATTGATATCATATTTCTCCACGGATGAACCCCATGAGGGTTTCGTGGAACCTCACAAGAGTACCCATTATTGTCAACACGCTCTCATGTGGATTGATATCATATTTCTCCACAGATGAACCCATGAGGGTTTCTTGGAACCTCACAAGAGTACCCTCTATTGTGAACACGCTCTCATGTGGATTGAGATTGAATTTCTCCACAGATGAACCCCATGAGGGTTTCTTGGAACCTCACAAGAGTACCCTTTATTGTAAACACGCTCTCATGTGGATTGAGATTGAATTTCTCCACAGATGAACCCCATGAGGGTTTCTTGGAACCTCACAAGAGTACCCTCTATTGTAAACACGCTCTCATGTGGATTGAGATTGAATTTCTCCACAGATGAACCCCATGAGGGTTTCTTGGAACCTCACAAGAGTACCCTTTATTGTGAACACGCTCTCATGTGGATTGATATCATATTTCTCCACAGATGAACCCCATGAGGGTTTCTTGGAACCTCACAAGAGTACCCTCTATTGTAAACACGCTCTCATGTGGATTGAGATTGAATTTCTCCACAGATGAACCCCATGAGGGTTTCTTGGAACCTCACAAGAGTACCCTTTATTGTAAACACGCTCTCATGTGGATTGATATCATATTTCTCCACAGATGAACCCCATGAGGGTTTCGTGGAACCTCACAAGAGTACCCTTTATTGTAAACACGCTCTCATGTGGATTGATATCATATTTCTCCACAGATGAACCCCATGAGGGTTTCTTGGAACCTCACAAGAGTACCCTATATTGTAAACACGCTCTCATGTGGATTGATATCATATTTCTCCACAGATGAACCCCATGAGGGTTTCGTGGAACCTCACAAGAGTACCCTTTATTGTAAACACGCTCTCATGTGGATTGATATCATATTTCTCCACAGATGAACCCCATGAGGGTTTCGTGGAACCTCACAAGAGTACCCTTTATTGTAAACGCGCTCTCATGTGGATTGATATCATATTTCTCCACAGATGAACCCCATGAGGGTTTCGTGGAACCTCACAAGAGTACCCTTTATTGTAAACACGCTCTCATGTGGATTGATATTATATTTCTCCACAGATGAACCCCATGAGGGTTTCGTGGAACCTCACAAGAGTACCCTTCATTGTAAACACGCTCTCATGTGGATTGATATCATATTTCTCCACAGATGAACCCAATGAGGGTTTCGTGGAACCTCACAAGAGTACCCTTTATTGTCAACACGCTCTCATGTGGATTGATATCATATTTCTCCACAGATGAACCCCATGAGGGTTTCGTGGAACCTCACAAGAGTACCCTTTATTGTCAACACGCTCTCATGTGGATTGAGATCATATTTCTCCACAGATGAACCCCATGAGGGTTTCGTGGAACCTCACAAGAGTACCCTTTATTGTCAACACGCTCTCATGTGGATTGATATCATATTTCTCCACAGATGAACCCCATGAGGGTTTCGTGGAACCTCACAAGAGTACCCTTCATTGTAAACACGCTCTCATGTGGATTGATATCATATTTCTCCACAGATGAACCCCATGAGGGTTTCGTGGAACCTCACAAGAGTACCCTTTATTGTAAACACGCTCTCATGTGGATTGATATCATATTTCTCCACAGATGAACCCCATGAGGGTTTCGTGGAACCTCACAAGAGTACCCTTCATTGTAAAAACGCTCTCATGTGGATTGATATCATATTTCTCCACAGATGAACCCCATGAGGGTTTCGTGGAACCTCACAAGAGTACCCTTTATTGTCAACACGCTCTCATGTGGATTGATATCATATTTCTCCACAGATGAACCCATGAGGGTTTCTTGGAACCTCACAAGAGTACCCTTTATTGTGAACACGCTCTCATGTGGATTGAGATCATATTTCTCCACAGATGAAACCCATGAGGGTTTCTTGGAACCTCACAAGAGTACCCTTTATTGTGAACACGCTCTCATGTGGATTGATATCATATTTCTCCACAGATGAACCCATGAGGGTTTCTTGGAACCTCACAAGAGTACCCTTTATTGTGAACACGCTCTCATGTGGATTGAGATCATATTTCTCCACAGATGAACCCCATGAGGGTTTCGTGGAACCTCACAAGAGTACCCTTTATTGTCAACACGCTCTCATGTGGATTGATATCATATTTCTCCACAGATGAACCCCATGAGGGTTTCGTGGAACCTCACAAGAGTACCCTTTATTGTAAACACGCTCTCATGTGGATTGATATCATATTTCTCCACAGATGAACCCCATGAGGGTTTCGTGGAACCTCACAAGAGTACCCTTCATTGTAAACACGCTCTCATGTGGATTGATATCATATTTCTCCACAGATGAACCCCATGAGGGTTTCGTGGAACCTCACAAGAGTACCCTTTATTGTTGTAACGCTCTCATGTGGATTGATATTATATTTCTTCACAGATGAACCCCATGAGGGTTTCGTGGAACCTCACAAGAGTACCCTTCATTGTAAACACGCTCTCATGTGGATTGATATCATATTTCTCCACAGATGAACCCCATGAGGGTTTCGTGGAACCTCACAAGAGTACCCTTTATTGTCAACACGCTCTCATGTGGATTGATATCATATTTCTCCACAGATGAACCCCATGAGGGTTTCGTGGAACCTCACAAGAGTACCCTTCATTGTAAACACGCTCTCATGTGGATTGATATCATATTTCTCCACAGATGAACCCCATGAGGGTTTCGTGGAACCTCACAAGAGTACCCTTTATTGTAAACACGCTCTCATGTGGATTGATATCATATTTCTCCACAGATGAACCCCATGAGGGTTTCGTGGAACCTCACAAGAGTACCCTTCATTGTAAACACGCTCTCATGTGGATTGATATCATATTTCTCCACAGATGAACCCCATGAGGGTTTCGTGGAACCTCACAAGAGTACCCTTTATTGTCAACACGCTCTCATGTGGATTGATATCATATTTCTCCACAGATGAACCCATGAGGGTTTCTTGGAACCTCACAAGAGTACCCTTTATTGTGAACACGCTCTCATGTGGATTGAGATCATATTTCTCCACAGATGAACCCCATGAGGGTTTCTTGGAACCTCACAAGAGTACCCTTTATTGTGAACACGCTCTCATGTGGATTGATATCATATTTCTCCACAGATGAACCCATGAGGGTTTCTTGGAACCTCACAAGAGTACCCTTTATTGTGAACACGCTCTCATGTGGATTGAGATCATATTTCTCCACAGATGAACCCCATGAGGGTTTCTTGGAACCTCACAAGAGTACCCTCTATTGTAAACACGCTCTCATGTGGATTGAGATTGAATTTCTCCACAGATGAACCCCATGAGGGTTTCTTGGAACCTCACAAGAGTACCCTTTATTGTAAACACGCTCTCATGTGGATTGATATCATATTTCTCCACAGATGAACCCATGAGGGTTTCTTGGAACCTCACAAGAGTACCCTTTATTGTGAACACGCTCTCATGTGGATTGAGATCATATTTCTCCACAGATGAACCCCATGAGGGTTTCTTGGAACCTCACAAGAGTACCCTTTATTGTGAACACGCTCTCATGTGGATTGATATCATATTTCTCCACAGATGAACCCATGAGGGTTTCTTGGAACCTCACAAGAGTACCCTCTATTGTAAACACGCTCTCATGTGGATTGAGATTGAATTTCTCCACAGATGAACCCCATGAGGGTTTCTTGGAACCTCACAAGAGTACCCTTTATTGTAAACACGCTCTCATGTGGATTGATATCATATTTCTCCACAGATGAACCCATGAGGGTTTCTTGGAACCTCACAAGAGTACCCTTTATTGTAAACACGCTCTCATGTGGATTGATATCATATTTCTCCACAGATGAACCCCATGAGGGTTTCGTGGAACCTCACAAGAGTACCCTTATTGTGAACACGCTCTCATGTGGATTGATATCATATTTCTCCACAGATGAACCCCATGAGGGTTTCGTGGAACCTCACAAGAGTACCCTTTATTGTGAACACGCTCTCATGTGGATTGATATTATATTTCTCCACAGATGAACCCATGAGGGTTTCTTGGAACCTCACAAGAGTACCCTTATTGTAAACACGCTCTCATGTGGATTGATATCATATTTCTCCACAGATGAACCCCATGAGGGTTTCGTGGAACCTCAAGGGAGTACCCCCTTATTGTTGTAACGCGCTCTCATGTGGATTGATATTATATTTCTCCACAGATGAACCCCATGAGGGTTTCGTGGAACCTCACAAGAGTACCCTTTATTGTGAACACGCTCTCATGTGTATTGATATCATATTTCTCCACAGATGAACCCCATGAGGGTTTCTTGGAACCTCACAAGAGTACCCTTTATTGTGAACACGCTCTCATGTGGATTGATATCATATTTCTCCACGGATGAACCCCATGAGGGTTTCTTGGAACCTCACAAGAGTACCCTTTATTGTTGTAACGCTCTCATGTGGATTGATATCATATTTCTCCACAGATGAACCCCATGAGGGTTTCGTGGAACCTCACAAGAGTACCCTTTATTGTGAACACGCTCTCATGTGTATTGATATCATATTTCTCCACAGATGAACCCCATGAGGGTTTCGTGGAACCTCACAAGAGTACCCTTTATTGTGAACACGCTCTCATGTGGATTGATATCATATTTCTCCACGGATGAACCCCATGAGGGTTTCTTGGAACCTCACAAGAGTACCCTTTATTGTTGTAACGCTCTCATGTGGATTGATATCATATTTCTCCACAGATGAACCCCATGAGGGTTTCGTGGAACCTCACAAGAGTACCCTTTATTGTGAACACGCTCTCATGTGGATTGATATCATATTTCTCCACAGATGGACCCCATGAGGGTTTCGTGGAACCTCACAAGAGCACCCTTTATTGTGAACACGCTCTCATGTGGATTGATATTATATTTCTTCACAGATGAACCCCATGAGGGTTTCGTGGAACCTCACAAGAGTACCCTTTATTGTGAACACGCTCTCATGTGGATTGATATCATATTTCTTCACAGATGAACCCCATGAGGGTTTCGTGGAACCTCACAAGAGTACCCTTTATTGTGAACACGCTCTCATGTGGATCCATATCATATTTCTCCACAGATGAACCCCATGAGGGTTTCGTGGAACCTCAAGGGAGTACCCTTTATTGTAAACACGCTCTCATGTGGATTGATATTATATTTCTCCACAGATGAACCCCATGAGGGTTTCTTGGAACCTCACAAGAGTACCCTTCATTGTGAACGCGCTCTCATGTGGATTGATATCATATTTCTTCACAGATGAACCCCATGAGGGTTTCTTGGAACCTCACAAGAGTACCCTTTATTGTAAACACGCTCTCATGTGGATTGATATCATATTTCTCCACAGATGAACCCCATGAGGGTTTCGTGGAACCTCAAGGGAGTACCCTTTATTGTAAACACGCTCTCATGTGGATTGATATTATATTTCTCCACAGATGAACCCCATGAGGGTTTCGTGGAACCTCACAAGAGTACCCTTTATTGTAAACACGCTCTCATGTGGATTGATATTATATTTCTCCACAGATGAACCCCATGAGGGTTTCTTGGAACCTCACAAGAGTACCCTTTATTGTTGTAACGCTCTCATGTGGATTGATATCATATTTCTCCACAGATGAACCCCATGAGGGTTTCTTGGAACCTCACAAGAGTACCCTTTATTGTTGTAACGCTCTCATGTGGATTGATATCATATTTCTCCACAGATGAACCCCATGAGGGTTTCTTGGAACCTCACAAGAGTACCCTTTATTGTTGTAACGCTCTCATGTGGATTGATATCATATTTCTCCACAGATGAACCCCATGAGGGTTTCTTGGAACCTCACAAGAGTACCCTTTATTGTGAACACGCTCTCATGTGGATTGATATTATATTTCTCCACAGATGAACCCCATGAGGGTTTCTTGGAACCTCACAAGAGTACCCTTTATTGTTGTAACGCTCTCATGTGGATTGATATCATATTTCTCCACAGATGAACCCCATGAGGGTTTCTTGGAACCTCACAAGAGTACCCTTTATTGTGAACACGCTCTCATGTGGATTGATATTATATTTCTCCACAGATGAACCCCATGAGGGTTTCTTGGAACCTCACAAGAGTACCCTTTATTGTGAACACGCTCTCATGTGGATTGATATTATATTTCTCCACAGATGAACCCCATGAGGGTTTCGTGGAACCTCACAAGAGTACCCTTTATTGTGAACACGCTCTCATGTGGATTGATATTATATTTCTTCACAGATGAACCCCATGAGGGTTTCTTGGAACCTCACAAGAGTACCCTTTATTGTGAACACGCTCTCATGTGGATTGATATTATATTTCTCCACAGATGAACCCCATGAGGGTTTCTTGGAACCTCACAAGAGTACCCTTTATTGTGAACACGCTCTCATGTGGATTGATATTATATTTCTCCACAGATGAACCCCATGAGGGTTTCGTGGAACCTCACAAGAGTACCCTTTATTGTGAACACGCTCTCATGTGGATTGATATCATATTTCTCCACAGATGAACCCCATGAGGGTTTCTTGGAACCTCACAAGAGTACCCTTTATTGTGAACACGCTCTCATGTGGATTGATATTATATTTCTCCACAGATGAACCCCATGAGGGTTTCGTGGAACCTCACAAGAGTACCCTTTATTGTGAACACGCTCTCATGTGGATTGATATTATATTTCTTCACAGATGAACCCCATGAGGGTTTCTTGGAACCTCACAAGAGTACCCTTTATTGTGAACACGCTCTCATGTGGATTGATATTATATTTCTTCACAGATGAACCCCATGAGGGTTTCGTGGAACCTCACAAGAGTACCCTTTATTGTGAACACGCTCTCATGTGGATTGATATTATATTTCTCCACAGATGAACCCCATGAGGGTTTCTTGGAACCTCACAAGAGTACCCTTTATTGTTGTAACGCTCTCATGTGGATTGATATCATATTTCTCCACAGATGAACCCCATGAGGGTTTCTTGGAACCTCACAAGAGTACCCTTTATTGTGAACACGCTCTCATGTGGATTGATATTATATTTCTTCACAGATGAACCCCATGAGGGTTTCGTGGAACCTCACAAGAGTACCCTTTATTGTGAACACGCTCTCATGTGGATTGATAATATATTTCTCCACAGATGAACCCCATGAGGGTTTCTTGGAACCTCACAAGAGTACCCTTTATTGTGAACACGCTCTCATGTGGATTGATATTATATTTCTTCACAGATGAACCCCATGAGGGTTTCGTGGAACCTCACAAGAGTACCCTTCATTGTAAACACGCTCTCATGTGGATTGATATCATATTTCTCCACAGATGAACCCCATGAGGGTTTCTTGGAACCTCACAAGAGTACCCTTCATTGTAAACACGCTCTCATGTGGATTGATATTATATTTCTCCACAGATGAACCCCATGAGGGTTTCGTGGAACCTCACAAGAGTACCCTTTATTGTGAACACGCTCTCATGTGGATTGATATTATATTTCTTCACAGATGAACCCCATGAGGGTTTCGTGGAACCTCACAAGAGTACCCTTCATTGTAAACACGCTCTCATGTGGATTGATATTATATTTCTCCACAGATGAACCCATGAGGGTTTCGTGGAACCTCACAAGAGTACCCTTTATTGTGAACACGCTCTCATGTGGATTGATATTATATTTCTTCACAGATGAACCCCATGAGGGTTTCGTGGAACCTCACAAGAGTACCCTTTATTGTGAACACGCTCTCATGTGGATTGATATCATATTTCTTCACAGATGAACCCCATGAGGGTTTCGTGGAACCTCACAAGAGTACCCTTTATTGTAAACACGCTCTCATGTGGATTGATATCATATTTCTCCACAGATGAACCCCATGAGGGTTTCTTGGAACCTCACAAGAGTACCCTTTATTGTTGTAACGCTCTCATGTGGATTGATATCATATTTCTCCACAGATGAACCCCATGAGGGTTTCTTGGAACCTCACAAGAGTACCCTTTATTGTGAACACGCTCTCATGTGGATTGATATTATATTTCTCCACAGATGAACCCCATGAGGGTTTCTTGGAACCTCACAAGAGTACCCTTTATTGTAAACACGCTCTCATGTGGATTGATATCATATTTCTCCACAGATGAACCCCATGAGGGTTTCGTGGAACCTCACAAGAGTACCCTTCATTGTGAACACGCTCTCATGTGGATTGATATCATATTTCTCCACAGATGAACCCCATGAGGGTTTCTTGGAACCTCAAGGGAGTACCCTTTATTGTAAACACGCTCTCATGTGGATTGATATCATATTTCTCCACAGATGAACCCCATGAGGGTTTCGTGGAACCTCACAAGAGTACCCTTCATTGTGAACACGCTCTCATGTGGATTGATATCATATTTCTCCACAGATGAACCCCATGAGGGTTTCTTGGAACCTCACAAGAGTACCCTTTATTGTGAACGCGCTCTCATGTGGATTGATATTATATTTCTCCACAGATGAACCCCATGAGGGTTTCTTGGAACCTCACAAGAGTACCCTTCATTGTGAACGCGCTCTCATGTGGATTGATATTATATTTCTCCACAGATGAACCCCATGAGGGTTTCGTGGAACCTCACAAGAGTACCCTTTATTGTGAACACGCTCTCATGTGGATTGATATCATATTTCTTCACAGATGAACCCCATGAGGGTTTCTTGGAACCTCACAAGAGTACCCTTTATTGTAAACACGCTCTCATGTGGATTGATATCATATTTCTCCACAGATGAACCCATGAGGGTTTCGTGGAACCTCACAAGAGTACCCTTTATTGTGAACACGCTCTCATGTGGATTGATATCATATTTCTCCACAGATGAACCCCATGAGGGTTTCGTGGAACCTCACAAGAGTACCCTTTATTGTGAACACGCTCTCATGTGGATTGATATTATATTTCTCCACAGATGAACCCCATGAGGGTTTCGTGGAACCTCACAAGAGTACCCTTTATTGTGAACACGCTCTCATGTGGATTGATATCATATTTCTCCACAGATGAACCCCATGAGGGTTTCGTGGAACCTCACAAGAGTACCCTTTATTGTGAACACGCTCTCATGTGGATTGATATTATATTTCTCCACAGATGAACCCCATGAGGGTTTCGTAGAACCTCACAAGAGTACCCTTATTGTGAACACGCTCTCATGTGGATTGATATTATATTTCTCCACAGATGAACCCCATGAGGGTTTCGTGGAACCTCACAAGAGTACCCTTTATTGTGAACACGCTCTCATGTGGATTGATATTATATTTCTTCACAGATGAACCCCATGAGGGTTTCGTGGAACCTCACAAGAGTACCCTTTATTGTGAACGCGCTCTCATGTGGATTGATATCATATTTCTTCACAGATGAACCCCATGAGGGTTTCGTGGAACCTCACAAGAGTACCCTTTATTGTGAACACGCTCTCATGTGGATTGATATTATATTTCTTCACAGATGAACCCCATGAGGGTTTCTTGGAACCTCACAAGAGTACCCTTATTGTGAACACGCTCTCATGTGGATTGATATTATATTTCTCCACAGATGAACCCCATGAGGGTTTCGTGGAACCTCACAAGAGTACCCTTATTGTGAACACGCTCTCATGTGGATTGATATTATATTTCTCCACAGATGAACCCCATGAGGGTTTCGTGGAACCTCACAAGAGTACCCTTTATTGTGAACGCGCTCTCATGTGGATTGATATTATATTTCTCCACAGATGAACCCCATGAGGGTTTCTTGGAACCTCACAAGAGTACCCTTCATTGTGAACGCGCTCTCATGTGGATTGATATTATATTTCTCCACAGATGAACCCCATGAGGGTTTCGTGGAACCTCACAAGAGTACCCTTTATTGTGAACACGCTCTCATGTGGATTGATATCATATTTCTTCACAGATGAACCCCATGAGGGTTTCTTGGAACCTCACAAGAGTACCCTTTATTGTAAACACGCTCTCATGTGGATTGATATCATATTTCTCCACAGATGAACCCCATGAGGGTTTCGTGGAACCTCACAAGAGTACCCTTTATTGTGAACACGCTCTCATGTGGATTGATATCATATTTCTCCACAGATGAACCCCATGAGGGTTTCGTAGAACCTCACAAGAGTACCCTTATTGTGAACACGCTCTCATGTGGATTGATATTATATTTCTCCACAGATGAACCCCATGAGGGTTTCGTGGAACCTCACAAGAGTACCCTTTATTGTGAACACGCTCTCATGTGGATTGATATTATATTTCTTCACAGATGAACCCCATGAGGGTTTCGTGGAACCTCACAAGAGTACCCTTTATTGTGAACACGCTCTCATGTGGATTGATATCATATTTCTCCACAGATGAACCCCATGAGGGTTTCGTGGAACCTCACAAGAGTACCCTTTATTGTGAACACGCTCTCATGTGGATTGATATTATATTTCTTCACAGATGAACCCCATGAGGGTTTCGTAGAACCTCACAAGAGTACCCTTATTGTGAACACGCTCTCATGTGGATTGATATTATATTTCTCCACAGATGAACCCCATGAGGGTTTCGTGGAACCTCACAAGAGTACCCTTTATTGTGAACACGCTCTCATGTGGATTGATATTATATTTCTTCACAGATGAACCCCATGAGGGTTTCTTGGAACCTCACAAGAGTACCCTTTATTGTTGTAACGCTCTCATGTGGATTGATATTATATTTCTTCACAGATGAACCCCATGAGGGTTTCGTGGAACCTCACAAGAGTACCCTTTATTGTGAACACGCTCTCATGTGGATTGATATTATATTTCTCCACAGATGAACCCCATGAGGGTTTCTTGGAACCTCACAAGAGTACCCTTTATTGTTGTAACGCTCTCATGTGGATTGATATTATATTTCTTCACAGATGAACCCCATGAGGGTTTCGTGGAACCTCACAAGAGTACCCTTTATTGTAAACACGCTCTCATGTGGATTGATATCATATTTCTCCACAGATGAACCCCATGAGGGTTTCTTGGAACCTCACAAGAGTACCCTTTATTGTTGTAACGCTCTCATGTGGATTGATATTATATTTCTTCACAGATGAACCCCATGAGGGTTTCGTGGAACCTCACAAGAGTACCCTTATTGTGAACACGCTCTCATGTGGATTGATATCATATTTCTCCACAGATGAACCCCATGAGGGTTTCTTGGAACCTCACAAGAGTACCCTTTATTGTAAACGCGCTCTCATGTGGATTGATATTATATTTCTCCACAGATGAACCCCATGAGGGTTTCGTGGAACCTCACAAGAGTACCCTTTATTGTGAACACGCTCTCATGTGGATTGATATTATATTTCTTCACAGATGAACCCCATGAGGGTTTCTTGGAACCTCACAAGAGTACCCTTTATTGTTGTAACGCTCTCATGTGGATTGATATTATATTTCTTCACAGATGAACCCCATGAGGGTTTCGTGGAACCTCACAAGAGTACCCTTTATTGTGAACACGCTCTCATGTGGATTGATATTATATTTCTTCACAGATGAACCCCATGAGGGTTTCTTGGAACCTCACAAGAGTACCCTTTATTGTTGTAACGCTCTCATGTGGATTGATATCATATTTCTTCACAGATGAACCCCATGAGGGTTTCGTGGAACCTCACAAGAGTACCCTTTATTGTGAACGCGCTCTCATGTGGATTGATATCATATTTCTCCACAGATGAACCCCATGAGGGTTTCTTGGAACCTCACAAGAGTACCCTTTATTGTGAACACGCTCTCATGTGGATTGATATTATATTTCTTCACAGATGAACCCCATGAGGGTTTCTTGGAACCTCACAAGAGTACCCTTTATTGTTGTAACGCTCTCATGTGGATTGATATTATATTTCTCCACAGATGAACCCCATGAGGGTTTCGTAGAACCTCACAAGAGTACCCTTATTGTGAACACGCTCTCATGTGGATTGATATTATATTTCTCCACAGATGAACCCCATGAGGGTTTCGTAGAACCTCACAAGAGTACCCTTATTGTGAACACGCTCTCATGTGGATTGATATTATATTTCTCCACAGATGAACCCCATGAGGGTTTCTTGGAACCTCACAAGAGTACCCTTTATTGTGAACACGCTCTCATGTGGATTGATATCATATTTCTCCACAGATGAACCCCATGAGGGTTTCTTGGAACCTCACAAGAGTACCCTTTATTGTGAACACGCTCTCATGTGGATTGATATTATATTTCTCAACAGATGAACCCCATGAGGGTTTCGTGGAACCTCACAAGAGTACCCTTTATTGTGAACACGCTCTCATGTGGATTGATATCATATTTCTCCACAGATGAACCCCATGAGGGTTTCGTGGAACCTCACAAGAGTACCCTTTATTGTGAACACGCTCTCATGTGGATTGATATTATATTTCTCCACAGATGAACCCATGAGGGTTTCTTGGAACCTCACAAGAGTACCCTTATTGTAAACACGCTCTCATGTGGATTGATATCATATTTCTCCACAGATGAACCCCATGAGGGTTTCGTGGAACCTCACAAGAGTACCCTTATTGTAAACACGCTCTCATGTGGATTGATATTATATTTCTCCACAGATGAACCCCATGAGGGTTTCTTGGAACCTCACAAGAGTACCCTTTATTGTGAACACGCTCTCATGTGGATTGATATTATATTTCTCCACAGATGAACCCATGAGGGTTTCTTGGAACCTCACAAGAGTACCCTTATTGTAAACACGCTCTCATGTGGATTGATATCATATTTCTCCACAGATGAACCCATGAGGGTTTCGTGGAACCTCACAAGAGTACCCTTTATTGTAACCACGCTCTCATGTGGATTGATATCATATTTCTCCACAGATGAACCCCATGAGGGTTTCTTGGAACCTCACAAGAGTACCCTTTATTGTTGTAACGCTCTCATGTGGATTGATATCATATTTCTCCACAGATGAACCCCATGAGGGTTTCTTGGAACCTCACAAGAGTACCCTTTATTGTGAACACGCTCTCATGTGGATTGATATCATATTTCTCCACAGGTGAACCCCATGAGGGTTTCTTGGAACCTCACAAGAGTACCCTTTATTGTTGTAACGCTCTCATGTGGATTGATATCATATTTCTCCACAGATGAACCCCATGAGGGTTTCGTGGAACCTCACAAGAGTACCCTTATTGTGAACACGCTCTCATGTGGATTGATATCATATTTCTCCACAGATGAACCCCATGAGGGTTTCTTGGAACCTCACAAGAGTACCCTTTATTGTTGTAACGCTCTCATGTGGATTGATATCATATTTCTCCACAGATGAACCCCATGAGGGTTTCTTGGAACCTCACAAGAGTACCCTTTATTGTGAACACGCTCTCATGTGGATTGATATTATATTTCTCCACAGATGAACCCCATGAGGGTTTCTTGGAACCTCACAAGAGTACCCTTATTGTGAACACGCTCTCATGTGGATTGATATCATATTTCTCCACAGATGAACCCCATGAGGGTTTCTTGGAACCTCACGGGAGTACCCTTTATTGTAAACACGCTCTCATGTGGATTGATATCATATTTCTCCACAGATGAACCCCATGAGGGTTTCTTGGAACCTCACAAGAGTACCCTTTATTGTGAACACGCTCTCATGTGGATTGATATTATATTTCTCCACAGATGAACCCATGAGGGTTTCTTGGAACCTCACAAGAGTACCCTTATTGTAAACACGCTCTCATGTGGATTGATATCATATTTCTCCACAGATGAACCCCATGAGGGTTTCTTGGAACCTCACAAGAGTACCCTTTATTGTGAACACGCTCTCATGTGGATTGATATTATATTTCTTCACGGATGAACCCATGAGGGTTTCTTGGAACCTCACAAGAGTAACCTTCATTGTAAACACGCTCTCATGTGGATTGATATTATATTTCTTCACGGATGAACCCATGAGGGTTTCTTGGAACCTCACAAGAGTACCCTTCATTGTAAACACGCTCTCATGTGGATTGATATCATATTTCTCCACAGATGAACCCATGAGGGTTTCGTGGAACCTCAAGGGAGTACCCCCTTATTGTTGTAACGCGCTCTCATGTGGATTGATATCATATTTCTCCACAGATGAACCCATGAGGGTTTCGTGGAACCTCAAGGGAGTACCCCCTTATTGTTGTAACGCGCTCTCATGTGGATTGATATCATATTTCTCCACAGATGAACCCCATGAGGGTTTCTTGGAACCTCACAAGAGTACCCTTTATTGTGAACACGCTCTCATGTGGATTGATATTATATTTCTCCACAGATGAACCCCATGAGGGTTTCTTGGAAGCTCACAAGAGTACCCTTTATTGTAAACACGCTCTCATGTGGATTGATATCATATTTCTCCACAGATGAACCCCATGAGGGTTTCTTGGAACCTCACAAGAGTACCCTTTATTGTTGTAACGCGCTCTCATGTGGATTGATATCATATTTCTCCACAGATGAACCCATGAGGGTTTCGTGGAACCTCAAGGGAGTACCCTTATTGTAAACACGCTCTCATGTGGATTGATATCATATTTCTCCACAGATGAACCCCATGAGGGTTTCGTGGAACCTCAAGGGAGTACCCCCTTATTGTTGTAACGCGCTCTCATGTGGATTGATATCATATTTCTCCACAGATGAACCCATGAGGGTTTCGTGGAACCTCAAGGGAGTACCCTTATTGTAAACACGCTCTCATGTGGATTGATATCATATTTCTCCACAGATGAACCCCATGAGGGTTTCGTGGAACCTCAAGGGAGTACCCCCTTATTGTTGTAACGCGCTCTCATGTGGATTGATATCATATTTCTCCACAGATGAGCCCCATGAGGGTTTCGTGGAACCTCAAGGGAGTACCCTCTATTGTGAACACGCTCTCATGTGTATTGATATCATATTTCTCCACAGATGAACCCCATGAGGGTTTCTTGGAACCTCAAGGGAGTACCCTTATTGTAAACACGCTCTCATGTGGATTGATATCATATTTCTCCACAGATGAACCCCATGAGGGTTTCTTGGAACCTCACAAGAGTACCCTTTATTGTGAACACGCTCTCATGTGGATTGATATCATATTTCTCCACAGATGAACCCATGAGGGTTTCGTGGAACCTCAAGGGAGTACCCCCTTATTGTTGTAACGCGCTCTCATGTGGATTGATATCATATTTCTCCACAGATGAACCCATGAGGGTTTCGTGGAACCTCAAGGGAGTACCCCCTTATTGTTGTAACGCGCTCTCATGTGGATTGATATCATATTTCTCCACAGATGAACCCCATGAGGGTTTCGTGGAACCTCACAAGAGTACCCTTTATTGTGAACACGCTCTCATGTGGATTGATATTATATTTCTCCACAGATGAACCCCATGAGGGTTTCGTGGAACCTCACAAGAGTACCCTTAATTGTGAACACGCTCTCATGTGGATTGATATCATATTTCTCCACAGATGAACCCATGAGGGTTTCGTGGAACCTCAAGGGAGTACCCCCTTATTGTTGTAACGCGCTCTCATGTGGATTGATATCATATTTCTCCACAGATGAACCCATGAGGGTTTCGTGGAACCTCAAGGGAGTACCCCCTTATTGTTGTAACGCGCTCTCATGTGGATTGATATCATATTTCTCCACAGATGAACCCCATGAGGGTTTCGTGGAACCTCACAAGAGTACCCTTAATTGTGAACACGCTCTCATGTGGATTGATATCATATTTCTCCACAGATGAACCCATGAGGGTTTCGTGGAACCTCAAGGGAGTACCCCCTTATTGTTGTAACGCGCTCTCATGTGGATTGATATCATATTTCTCCACAGATGAACCCATGAGGGTTTCGTGGAACCTCACAAGAGTACCCTTTATTGTGAACACGCTCTCATGTGGATTGATATTATATTTCTTCACAGATGAACCCCATGAGGGTTTCGTGGAACCTCACAAGAGTACCCTTAATTGTGAACACGCTCTCATGTGGATTGATATCATATTTCTCCACAGATGAACCCATGAGGGTTTCGTGGAACCTCAAGGGAGTACCCCCTTATTGTTGTAACGCGCTCTCATGTGGATTGATATCATATTTCTCCACAGATGAACCCCATGAGGGTTTCGTGGAACCTCACAAGAGTACCCTTTATTGTGAACACGCTCTCATGTGGATTGATATCATATTTCTTCACAGATGAACCCCATGAGGGTTTCTTGGAACCTCACAAGAGTACCCTTTATTGTAAACACGCTCTCATGTGGATTGATATCATATTTCTCCACAGATGAACCCATGAGGGTTTCGTGGAACCTCACAAGAGTACCCTTTATTGTGAACACGCTCTCATGTGGATTGATATCATATTTCTCCACAGATGAACCCCATGAGGGTTTCGTGGAACCTCACAAGAGTACCCTTTATTGTGAACACGCTCTCATGTGGATTGATATTATATTTCTCCACAGATGAACCCCATGAGGGTTTCGTGGAACCTCACAAGAGTACCCTTTATTGTGAACACGCTCTCATGTGGATTGATATCATATTTCTCCACAGATGAACCCCATGAGGGTTTCGTGGAACCTCACAAGAGTACCCTTTATTGTGAACACGCTCTCATGTGGATTGATATTATATTTCTCCACAGATGAACCCCATGAGGGTTTCGTAGAACCTCACAAGAGTACCCTTATTGTGAACACGCTCTCATGTGGATTGATATTATATTTCTCCACAGATGAACCCCATGAGGGTTTCGTGGAACCTCACAAGAGTACCCTTTATTGTGAACACGCTCTCATGTGGATTGATATTATATTTCTTCACAGATGAACCCCATGAGGGTTTCGTGGAACCTCACAAGAGTACCCTTTATTGTGAACGCGCTCTCATGTGGATTGATATCATATTTCTTCACAGATGAACCCCATGAGGGTTTCGTGGAACCTCACAAGAGTACCCTTTATTGTGAACACGCTCTCATGTGGATTGATATTATATTTCTTCACAGATGAACCCCATGAGGGTTTCTTGGAACCTCACAAGAGTACCCTTATTGTGAACACGCTCTCATGTGGATTGATATTATATTTCTCCACAGATGAACCCCATGAGGGTTTCGTGGAACCTCACAAGAGTACCCTTCATTGTGAACACGCTCTCATGTGGATTGATATTATATTTCTCCACAGATGAACCCCATGAGGGTTTCGTGGAACCTCACAAGAGTACCCTTTATTGTGAACGCGCTCTCATGTGGATTGATATTATATTTCTCCACAGATGAACCCCATGAGGGTTTCGTGGAACCTCACAAGAGTACCCTTTATTGTGAACACGCTCTCATGTGGATTGATATTATATTTCTTCACAGATGAACCCCATGAGGGTTTCGTGGAACCTCACAAGAGTACCCTTTATTGTGAACACGCTCTCATGTGGATTGATATTATATTTCTCCACAGATGAACCCCATGAGGGTTTCGTAGAACCTCACAAGAGTACCCTTATTGTGAACACGCTCTCATGTGGATTGATATTATATTTCTCCACAGATGAACCCCATGAGGGTTTCGTGGAACCTCACAAGAGTACCCTTTATTGTGAACACGCTCTCATGTGGATTGATATTATATTTCTTCACAAATGAACCCCATGAGGGTTTCGTGGAACCTCACAAGAGTACCCTTTATTGTGAACACGCTCTCATGTGGATTGATATTATATTTCTCCACAGATGAACCCCATGAGGGTTTCGTAGAACCTCACAAGAGTACCCTTTATTGTAAACACGCTCTCATGTGGATTGATATCATATTTCTCCACAGATGAACCCCATGAGGGTTTCGTGGAACCTCACAAGAGTACCCTTTATTGTGAACACGCTCTCATGTGGATTGATATCATATTTCTCCACAGATGAACCCCATGAGGGTTTCGTGGAACCTCACAAGAGTACCCTTTATTGTGAACACGCTCTCATGTGGATTGATATTATATTTCTTCACAGATGAACCCCATGAGGGTTTCGTAGAACCTCACAAGAGTACCCTTATTGTGAACACGCTCTCATGTGGATTGATATTATATTTCTTCACAGATGAACCCCATGAGGGTTTCTTGGAACCTCACAAGAGTACCCTTTATTGTTGTAACGCTCTCATGTGGATTGATATCATATTTCTCCACAGATGAACCCCATGAGGGTTTCTTGGAACCTCACAAGAGTACCCTTTATTGTTGTAACGCTCTCATGTGGATTGATATTATATTTCTTCACAGATGAACCCCATGAGGGTTTCGTGGAACCTCACAAGAGTACCCTTATTGTGAACACGCTCTCATGTGGATTGATATCATATTTCTCCACAGATGAACCCCATGAGGGTTTCTTGGAACCTCACAAGAGTACCCTTTATTGTAAACGCGCTCTCATGTGGATTGATATTATATTTCTCCACAGATGAACCCCATGAGGGTTTCGTGGAACCTCACAAGAGTACCCTTTATTGTGAACACGCTCTCATGTGGATTGATATTATATTTCTTCACAGATGAACCCCATGAGGGTTTCTTGGAACCTCACAAGAGTACCCTTTATTGTTGTAACGCTCTCATGTGGATTGATATTATATTTCTTCACAGATGAACCCCATGAGGGTTTCGTGGAACCTCACAAGAGTACCCTTTATTGTGAACACGCTCTCATGTGGATTGATATTATATTTCTCCACAGATGAACCCCATGAGGGTTTCTTGGAACCTCACAAGAGTACCCTTTATTGTTGTAACGCTCTCATGTGGATTGATATTATATTTCTTCACAGATGAACCCCATGAGGGTTTCGTGGAACCTCACAAGAGTACCCTTTATTGTAAACACGCTCTCATGTGGATTGATATCATATTTCTCCACAGATGAACCCCATGAGGGTTTCTTGGAACCTCACAAGAGTACCCTTTATTGTTGTAACGCTCTCATGTGGATTGATATCATATTTCTCCACAGATGAACCCCATGAGGGTTTCTTGGAACCTCACAAGAGTACCCTTTATTGTGAACACGCTCTCATGTGGATTGATATTATATTTCTCCACAGATGAACCCCATGAGGGTTTCTTGGAACCTCACAAGAGTACCCTTTATTGTAAACACGCTCTCATGTGGATTGATATCATATTTCTCCACAGATGAACCCCATGAGGGTTTCGTGGAACCGCACAAGAGTACCCTTTATTGTGAACACGCTCTCATGTGGATTGATATCATATTTCTCCACAGATGAACCCCATGAGGGTTTCGTAGAACCTCACAAGAGTACCCTTATTGTGAACACGCTCTCATGTGGATTGATATTATATTTCTCCACAGATGAACCCCATGAGGGTTTCGTGGAACCTCACAAGAGTACCCTTTATTGTGAACACGCTCTCATGTGGATTGATATTATATTTCTTCACAGATGAACCCCATGAGGGTTTCTTGGAACCTCACAAGAGTACCCTTTATTGTTGTAACGCTCTCATGTGGATTGATATCATATTTCTTCACAGATGAACCCCATGAGGGTTTCGTGGAACCTCACAAGAGTACCCTTTATTGTGAACGCGCTCTCATGTGGATTGATATCATATTTCTCCACAGATGAACCCCATGAGGGTTTCTTGGAACCTCACAAGAGTACCCTTTATTGTGAACACGCTCTCATGTGGATTGATATTATATTTCTTCACAGATGAACCCCATGAGGGTTTCTTGGAACCTCACAAGAGTACCCTTTATTGTTGTAACGCTCTCATGTGGATTGATATTATATTTCTCCACAGATGAACCCCATGAGGGTTTCGTAGAACCTCACAAGAGTACCCTTATTGTGAACACGCTCTCATGTGGATTGATATTATATTTCTCCACAGATGAACCCCATGAGGGTTTCGTAGAACCTCACAAGAGTACCCTTATTGTGAACACGCTCTCATGTGGATTGATATTATATTTCTCCACAGATGAACCCCATGAGGGTTTCTTGGAACCTCACAAGAGTACCCTTTATTGTGAACACGCTCTCATGTGGATTGATATCATATTTCTCCACAGATGAACCCCATGAGGGTTTCTTGGAACCTCACAAGAGTACCCTTTATTGTGAACACGCTCTCATGTGGATTGATATTATATTTCTCCACAGATGAACCCCATGAGGGTTTCGTGGAACCTCACAAGAGTACCCTTTATTGTGAACACGCTCTCATGTGGATTGATATCATATTTCTCCACAGATGAACCCCATGAGGGTTTCGTGGAACCTCACAAGAGTACCCTTTATTGTGAACACGCTCTCATGTGGATTGATATTATATTTCTCCACAGATGAACCCATGAGGGTTTCTTGGAACCTCACAAGAGTACCCTTATTGTAAACACGCTCTCATGTGGATTGATATCATATTTCTCCACAGATGAACCCCATGAGGGTTTCGTGGAACCTCACAAGAGTACCCTTATTGTAAACACGCTCTCATGTGGATTGATATTATATTTCTCCACAGATGAACCCCATGAGGGTTTCTTGGAACCTCACAAGAGTACCCTTTATTGTGAACACGCTCTCATGTGGATTGATATTATATTTCTCCACAGATGAACCCATGAGGGTTTCTTGGAACCTCACAAGAGTACCCTTATTGTAAACACGCTCTCATGTGGATTGATATCATATTTCTCCACAGATGAACCCATGAGGGTTTCGTGGAACCTCACAAGAGTACCCTTTATTGTAAACACGCTCTCATGTGGATTGATATCATATTTCTCCACAGATGAACCCCATGAGGGTTTCTTGGAACCTCACAAGAGTACCCTTTATTGTTGTAACGCTCTCATGTGGATTGATATCATATTTCTCCACAGATGAACCCCATGAGGGTTTCTTGGAACCTCACAAGAGTACCCTTTATTGTGAACACGCTCTCATGTGGATTGATATCATATTTCTCCACAGATGAACCCCATGAGGGTTTCTTGGAACCTCACAAGAGTACCCTTTATTGTTGTAACGCTCTCATGTGGATTGATATCATATTTCTCCACAGATGAACCCCATGAGGGTTTCGTGGAACCTCACAAGAGTACCCTTATTGTGAATACGCTCTCATGTGGATTGATATCATATTTCTCCACAGATGAACCCCATGAGGGTTTCTTGGAACCTCACAAGAGTACCCTTTATTGTTGTAACGCTCTCATGTGGATTGATATCATATTTCTCCACAGATGAACCCCATGAGGGTTTCTTGGAACCTCACAAGAGTACCCTTTATTGTGAACACGCTCTCATGTGGATTGATATTATATTTCTCCACAGATGAACCCCATGAGGGTTTCTTGGAACCTCACAAGAGTACCCTTATTGTGAACACGCTCTCATGTGGATTGATATCATATTTCTCCACAGATGAACCCCATGAGGGTTTCTTGGAACCTCACGGGAGTACCCTTTATTGTAAACACGCTCTCATGTGGATTGATATCATATTTCTCCACAGATGAACCCCATGAGGGTTTCTTGGAACCTCACAAGAGTACCCTTTATTGTGAACACGCTCTCATGTGGATTGATATTATATTTCTCCACAGATGAACCCATGAGGGTTTCTTGGAACCTCACAAGAGTACCCTTATTGTAAACACGCTCTCATGTGGATTGATATCATATTTCTCCACAGATGAACCCCATGAGGGTTTCTTGGAACCTCACAAGAGTACCCTTTATTGTGAACACGCTCTCATGTGGATTGATATTATATTTCTTCACGGATGAACCCATGAGGGTTTCTTGGAACCTCACAAGAGTACCCTTCATTGTAAACACGCTCTCATGTGGATTGATATTATATTTCTTCACGGATGAACCCATGAGGGTTTCTTGGAACCTCACAAGAGTACCCTTCATTGTAAACACGCTCTCATGTGGATTGATATCATATTTCTCCACAGATGAACCCATGAGGGTTTCGTGGAACCTCAAGGGAGTACCCCCTTATTGTTGTAACGCGCTCTCATGTGGATTGATATCATATTTCTCCACAGTTGAACCCATGAGGGTTTCGTGGAACCTCAAGGGAGTACCCCCTTATTGTTGTAACGCGCTCTCATGTGGATTGATATCATATTTCTCCACAGATGAACCCCATGAGGGTTTCTTGGAACCTCACAAGAGTACCCTTTATTGTGAACACGCTCTCATGTGGATTGATATTATATTTCTCCACAGATGAACCCCATGAGGGTTTCTTGGAAGCTCACAAGAGTACCCTTTATTGTAAACACGCTCTCATGTGGATTGATATCATATTTCTCCACAGATGAACCCCATGAGGGTTTCTTGGAACCTCACAAGAGTACCCTTTATTGTTGTAACGCGCTCTCATGTGGATTGATATCATATTTCTCCACAGATGAACCCATGAGGGTTTCGTGGAACCTCAAGGGAGTACCCTTATTGTAAACACGCTCTCATGTGGATTGATATCATATTTCTCCACAGATGAACCCCATGAGGGTTTCGTGGAACCTCAAGGGAGTACCCCCTTATTGTTGTAACGCGCTCTCATGTGGATTGATATCATATTTCTCCACAGATGAACCCATGAGGGTTTCGTGGAACCTCAAGGGAGTACCCTTATTGTAAACACGCTCTCATGTGGATTGATATCATATTTCTCCACAGATGAACCCCATGAGGGTTTCGTGGAACCTCAAGGGAGTACCCCCTTATTGTTGTAACGCGCTCTCATGTGGATTGATATCATATTTCTCCACAGATGAGCCCCATGAGGGTTTCGTGGAACCTCAAGGGAGTACCCTCTATTGTGAACACGCTCTCATGTGTATTGATATCATATTTCTCCACAGATGAACCCCATGAGGGTTTCTTGGAACCTCAAGGGAGTACCCTTATTGTAAACACGCTCTCATGTGGATTGATATCATATTTCTCCACAGATGAACCCCATGAGGGTTTCTTGGAACCTCACAAGAGTACCCTTTATTGTGAACACGCTCTCATGTGGATTGATATCATATTTCTCCACAGATGAACCCATGAGGGTTTCGTGGAACCTCAAGGGAGTACCCCCTTATTGTTGTAACGCGCTCTCATGTGGATTGATATCATATTTCTCCACAGATGAACCCATGAGGGTTTCGTGGAACCTCAAGGGAGTACCCCCTTATTGTTGTAACGCGCTCTCATGTGGATTGATATCATATTTCTCCACAGATGAACCCCATGAGGGTTTCGTGGAACCTCACAAGAGTACCCTTAATTGTGAACACGCTCTCATGTGGATTGATATCATATTTCTACACAGATGAACCCATGAGGGTTTCGTGGAACCTCAAGGGAGTACCCCCTTATTGTTGTAACGCGCTCTCATGTGGATTGATATCATATTTCTCCACAGATGAACCCATGAGGGTTTCGTGGAACCTCAAGGGAGTACCCCCTTATTGTTGTAACACGCTCTCATGTGGATTGATATCATATTTCTCCACAGATGAACCCCATGAGGGTTTCTTGGAACCTCACGGGAGTACCCTTTATTGTAAACACGCTCTCATGTGGATTGATATCATATTTCTCCACAGATGAACCCCATGAGGGTTTCTTGGAACCTCACAAGAGTACCCTTTATTGTGAACACGCTCTCATGTGGATTGATATTATATTTCTCCACAGATGAACCCATGAGGGTTTCTTGGAACCTCACAAGAGTACCCTTATTGTAAACACGCTCTCATGTGGATTGATATCATATTTCTCCACAGATGAACCCCATGAGGGTTTCTTGGAACCTCACAAGAGTACCCTTTATTGTGAACACGCTCTCATGTGGATTGATATTATATTTCTTCACGGATGAACCCATGAGGGTTTCTTGGAACCTCACAAGAGTACCCTTCATTGTAAACACGCTCTCATGTGGATTGATATTATATTTCTTCACGGATGAACCCATGAGGGTTTCTTGGAACCTCACAAGAGTACCCTTCATTGTAAACACGCTCTCATGTGGATTGATATCATATTTCTCCACAGATGAACCCATGAGGGTTTCGTGGAACCTCAAGGGAGTACCCCCTTATTGTTGTAACGCGCTCTCATGTGGATTGATATCATATTTCTCCACAGATGAACCCATGAGGGTTTCGTGGAACCTCAAGGGAGTACCCCCTTATTGTTGTAACGCGCTCTCATGTGGATTGATATCATATTTCTCCACAGATGAACCCCATGAGGGTTTCTTGGAACCTCACAAGAGTACCCTTCATTGTGAACACGCTCTCATGTGGATTGATATTATATTTCTCCACAGATGAACCCCATGAGGGTTTCTTGGAAGCTCACAAGAGTACCCTTTATTGTAAACACGCTCTCATGTGGATTGATATCATATTTCTCCACAGATGAACCCCATGAGGGTTTCTTGGAACCTCACAAGAGTACCCTTTATTGTTGTAACGCGCTCTCATGTGGATTGATATCATATTTCTCCACAGATGAACCCATGAGGGTTTCGTGGAACCTCAAGGGAGTACCCCCTTATTGTTGTAACGCGCTCTCATGTGGATTGATATCATATTTCTCCACAGATGAACCCCATGAGGGTTTCGTGGAACCTCAAGGGAGTACCCCCTTATTGTTGTAACGCGCTCTCATGTGGATTGATATCATATTTCTCCACAGATGAACCCATGAGGGTTTCGTGGAACCTCAAGGGAGTACCCTTATTGTAAACACGCTCTCATGTGGATTAATATCATATTTCTCCACAGATGAACCCCATGAGGGTTTCGTGGAACCTCAAGGGAGTACCCCCTTATTGTGAACACGCTCTCATGTGGATTGATATCATATTTCTCCACAGATGAACCCATGAGGGTTTCGTGGAACCTCAAGGGAGTACCCTTATTGTAAACACGCTCTCATGTGGATTGATATCATATTTCTCCACAGATGAACCCCATGAGGGTTTCGTGGAACCTCAAGGGAGTACCCCCTTATTGTGAACACGCTCTCATGTGGATTGATATCATATTTCTCCACAGATGAGCCCCATGAGGGTTTCGTGGAACCTCAAGGGAGTACCCTCTATTGTGAACACGCTCTCATGTGTATTGATATCATATTTCTCCACAGATGAACCCCATGAGGGTTTCTTGGAACCTCAAGGGAGTACCCTTATTGTAAACACGCTCTCATGTGGATTGATATCATATTTCTCCACAGATGAACCCCATGAGGGTTTCTTGGAACCTCACAAGAGTACCCTTTATTGTGAACACGCTCTCATGTGGATTGATATCATATTTCTCCACAGATGAACCCATGAGGGTTTCGTGGAACCTCAAGGGAGTACCCCCTTATTGTTGTAACGCGCTCTCATGTGGATTGATATCATATTTCTCCACAGATGAACCCATGAGGGTTTCGTGGAACCTCAAGGGAGTACCCCCTTATTGTTGTAACGCGCTCTCATGTGGATTGATATCATATTTCTCCACAGATGAACCCCATGAGGGTTTCGTGGAACCTCACAAGAGTACCCTTTATTGTGAACACGCTCTCATGTGGATTGATATTATATTTCTCCACAGATGAACCCCATGAGGGTTTCGTGGAACCTCACAAGAGTACCCTTAATTGTGAACACGCTCTCATGTGGATTGATATCATATTTCTCCACAGATGAACCCATGAGGGTTTCGTGGAACCTCAAGGGAGTACCCCCTTATTGTTGTAACGCGCTCTCATGTGGATTGATATCATATTTCTCCACAGATGAACCCATGAGGGTTTCGTGGAACCTCAAGGGAGTACCCCCTTATTGTTGTAACGCGCTCTCATGTGGATTGATATCATATTTCTCCACAGATGAACCCCATGAGGGTTTCGTGGAACCTCACAAGAGTACCCTTAATTGTGAACACGCTCTCATGTGGATTGATATCATATTTCTCCACAGATGAACCCATGAGGGTTTCGTGGAACCTCAAGGGAGTACCCCCTTATTGTTGTAACGCGCTCTCATGTGGATTGATATCATATTTCTCCACAGATGAACCCCATGAGGGTTTCGTGGAACCTCACAAGAGTACCCTTAATTGTGAACACGCTCTCATGTGGATTGATATCATATTTCTCCACAGATGAACCCATGAGGGTTTCGTGGAACCTCAAGGGAGTACCCCCTTATTGTTGTAACGCGCTCTCATGTGGATTGATATCATATTTCTCCACAGATGTACCCATGAGGGTTTCGTGGAACCTCAAGGGAGTACCCCCTTATTGTTGTAACGCGCTCTCATGTGGATTGATATCATATTTCTCCACAGATGAACCCCATGAGGGTTTCGTGGAACCTCACAAGAGTACCCTTAATTGTGAACACGCTCTCATGTGGATTGATATCATATTTCTCCACAGATGAACCCATGAGGGTTTCGTGGAACCTCAAGGGAGTACCCCCTTATTGTTGTAACGCGCTCTCATGTGGATTGATATCATATTTCTCCACAGATGAACCCCATGAGGGTTTCGTGGAACCTCACAAGAGTACCCTTAATTGTGAACACGCTCTCATGTGGATTGATATCATATTTCTCCACAGATGAACCCATGAGGGTTTCGTGGAACCTCAAGGGAGTACCCCCTTATTGTTGTAACGCGCTCTCATGTGGATTGATATCATATTTCTCCACAGATGAACCCCATGAGGGTTTCGTGGAACCTCACAAGAGTACCCTTAATTGTAAACACGCTCTCATGTGGATTGATATCATATTTCTCCACAGATGAACCCCATGAGGGTTTCTTGGAACCTCACAAGAGTACCCTTTATTGTGAACACGCTCTCATGTGGATTGATATCATATTTCTCCACAGATGAACCCATGAGGGTTTCGTGGAACCTCAAGGGAGTACCCCCTTATTGTTGTAACGCGCTCTCATGTGGATTGATATCATATTTCTCCACAGATGAACCCCATGAGGGTTTCGTGGAACCTCACAAGAGTACCCTTAATTGTAAACACGCTCTCATGTGGATTGATATCATATTTCTCCACAGATGAACCCCATGAGGGTTTCTTGGAACCTCACAAGAGTACCCTTTATTGTGAACACGCTCTCATGTGGATTGATATTATATTTCTTCACAGATGAACCCCATGAGGGTTTCGTGGAACCTCAAGGGAGTACCCCCTTATTGTTGTAACGCGCTCTCATGTGGATTGATATCATATTTCTCCACAGATGAACCCATGAGGGTTTCGTGGAACCTCAAGGGAGTACCCCCTTATTGTTGTAACGCGCTCTCATGTGGATTGATATCATATTTCTCCACAGATGAACCCATGAGGGTTTCGTGGAACCTCACAAGAGTACCCCCTTATTGTTGTAACGCGCTCTCATGTGGATTGATATCATATTTCTCCACAGATGAACCCCATGAGGGTTTCGTGGAACCTCACAAGAGTACCCTTAATTGTGAACACGCTCTCATGTGGATTGATATCATATTTCTCCACAGATGAACCCATGAGGGTTTCGTGGAACCTCAAGGGAGTACCCTCTTATTGTTGTAACGCGCTCTCATGTGGATTGATATCATATTTCTCCACAGATGAACCCCATGAGGGTTTCGTGGAACCTCACAAGAGTACCCTTAATTGTAAACACGCTCTCATGTGGATTGATATCATATTTCTCCACAGATGAACCCCATGAGGGTTTCTTGGAACCTCACAAGAGTACCCTTTATTGTGAACACGCTCTCATGTGGATTGATATCATATTTCTCCACAGATGAACCCATGAGGGTTTCGTGGAACCTCAAGGGAGTACCCCCTTATTGTTGTAACGCGCTCTCATGTGGATTGATATCATATTTCTCCACAGATGAACCCCATGAGGGTTTCGTGGAACCTCACAAGAGTACCCTTAATTGTAAACACGCTCTCATGTGGATTGATATCATATTTCTCCACAGATGAACCCCATGAGGGTTTCTTGGAACCTCACAAGAGTACCCTTTATTGTGAACACGCTCTCATGTGGATTGATATTATATTTCTTCACAGATGAACCCCATGAGGGTTTCGTGGAACCTCAAGGGAGTACCCCCTTATTGTTGTAACGCGCTCTCATGTGGATTGATATCATATTTCTCCACAGATGAACCCATGAGGGTTTCGTGGAACCTCAAGGGAGTACCCCCTTATTGTTGTAACGCGCTCTCATGTGGATTGATATCATATTTCTCCACAGATGAACCCATGAGGGTTTCGTGGAACCTCACAAGAGTACCCCCTTATTGTTGTAACGCGCTCTCATGTGGATTGATATCATATTTCTCCACAGATGAACCCCATGAGGGTTTCGTGGAACCTCACAAGAGTACCCTTCATTGTAAACACGCTCTCATGTGGATTGATATCATATTTCTTCACAGATGAACCCCATGAGGGTTTCGTGGAACCTCAAGGGAGTACCCCCTTATTGTTGTAACGCGCTCTCATGTGGATTGATATCATATTTCTCCACAGATGAACCCCATGAGGGTTTCGTGGAAGCTCACAAGAGTACCCTTCATTGTAAACACGCTCTCATGTGGATTGATATCATATTTCTTCACAGATGAACCCCATGAGGGTTTCGTGGAACCTCAAGGGAGTACCCCCTTATTGTTGTAACGCGCTCTCATGTGGATTGATATCATATTTCTCCACAGATGAACCCCATGAGGGTTTCGTGGAACCTCACAAGAGTACCCTTCATTGTAAACACGCTCTCATGTGGATTGATATCATATTTCTTCACAGATGAACCCCATGAGGGTTTCGTGGAACCTCAAGGGAGTACCCCCTTATTGTTGTAACGCGCTCTCATGTGGATTGATATCATATTTCTCCACAGATGAACCCCATGAGGGTTTCGTGGAAGCTCACAAGAGTACCCTTCATTGTGAACACGCTCTCATGTGGATCAATGGAGAAGAATCAATGGAATCGATCATATCTGTATTCATACTTAGATTCAGTTCCCAGTTACCACGTAGCAACCGCCAGTTCGATATGAACTGCTGGAACGTGAAGCTAGCATCACACTCTCGTTTGCTATGAACTGTAGTCTTTTCCAACCGATTGTAGTCTGGTTCAACCGATTGAGGTCTGGTCCAACCGATTGTAGTCTGGTCCAACCGATTGTAGTCTGGTTCAACCGATAGTGGTCTGGTTCAACCGATTGTAGTCTGGTCCAACCGATTGTAGTCTGGTTCAACCGATAGTGGTCTGGTTTAACCGATAGTGGTCTGGTCCAACCGATTGTAGTCTGGTTCAACCGATAGTGGTCTGGTCCAACCGATTGTAGTCTGGTTCAACCGATTAAAGTCTGGTCTAACCGATTGAGGTATGTTTCAAAAGATGGAGGTCTGGTCCAACCGATTGTAGTCTGGTTCAACCGATTAAAGTCTTTTCCAACCGATTGTAGTCTGGTTCAACCGATTGTGGTCTGGTTAGACCGATTGTGGTCTGGTCCAACCGATTGTAGTCTGGTTCAACCGATTGTAGTCTGGTTCAACCGATTGTGGTCTGGTCCAGCCGATTGTAGTCTGGTCCAACCGATAATGGTCTCGTCCAACCGATTGTAGTCTGGTTCAACCGATTGTGGTCTGGTCCAACCGATTGTAGTCTGGTTCTTCTGATTGTGGTCTGGTCCAACCGATTGTAGTCTGGTTCTTCTGATTGTGGTCTGGTCCAACCGATTGTAGTCTGGTTCTTCTTATTGTGGTCTGGTTCAACCGATTGTAGTCTGGCCCAACCGATTGTAGTCTGGCCCAACCGATTGTAGTCTGGCCCAACCGATTGTGGTCCGGTCCAACCGATTGTAGTCTGGCTAACCGATTGTAGTCTGGCCCAACCGATTGTGGTCCGGTTCAACCGATTGTGGTCCGGTCCAACCGATTGTAGTCTGGTCCAACCGATTGTAGTCTGGCCCAACCGATTGTGCTCCGGTCCAACCGATTGTAGTCTGGTCCAACCGATTGTAGTCTGGTCCAACCGATTGTAGTCTGGCCCAACCGATTGTAGTCTGGCCCAACCGATTGTAGTCTGGTCCAGCCGATTGTAGTCTGGTTCAACCGATTTTAGTCTGGCCCAACCGATTGTGGTCCGGTCCAACCGATTGTAGTCTGGCTAACCGATTGTAGTCTGGCCCAACCGATTGTGGTCCGGTTCAGCCGATCCCACCTCGTCAACCCATGTGTTATCTACGGAACATTGCTGTGTCGGATGTTCCATGCTTACACCGGGCCTGGATTGAAAACTTGGAACTTTCCTATCCAGCTCTTCTGTCGATACAGTACAGTACCACATATAGACCTGCATGTCGGTACAGTAGAGTACCACATATCGACATGCATGAAGAATGTGATTGAAATGATTGATATCGCTTCCATTGACAAGTAGAGTTCTGGAGGTAATGGCCTCTCAGACGGATCCATTAGCAATACACCAACAAGATCGCTTCACATGCTTGAGCTTATACTCCGTTTACATTACTACTCAACTACTCTAGTAAGGTTGCTGGTGTGAAACGATAGTAACTATTATCGCGTTCACACTGTCAAATAGAGATTCTTGTTTACTAGAGGTTTTAGTTGTATGTTTTACCGCGAGAGCAGATTATTTCGAATAACAGCCGTCTAACGAGCGACACTACAAGAATTCCAAGGCTGTGCATTAACAGCTTGGCACGCCAGCTGCTTTCTTCGTCGCCATCTTCTCCTTGTATCGAACGTTTACACTAGTACATCTACTAGAGTAACCTTACTAACGGTAGTAAGTTGACTCTAGTAGCTTTTGTTACTAGCGTAGCAACTAATTTACGTTCACACACGGTAGCTCACGATCGTAGGTGGGGTTACTAGAGTAGTTGAGTAGTAATGTAAACGGGGTCTTAACGACGTACCAACGACGATGCAACGTTACATCGAAGGATACAAACATTTCACTTTCTCGCAATAATATCCATATATTTGTGTGGATAAATATGAAACCATGGAGTTGTATGGTACTGGAGGTATAACTCCGTGTTGAAAGCTCAACCCACGTGATCACTTCCAATAGTGGGTAACGGCGGCCATGTTCACTGCTCAAACTGATTGCTGTCAGGTGTGGGTCTACAGACACTTGTTTTATATTCAGTAACTGAAATCATGGCCTTCTTTAATTAACATTACCCAATATTAGAGCGCCCAGATACTCAAAGAAGAGAGTGGTCAACTCTCGCGCATGGAGGGCGCCATTTCTCAAGTCAAAAAGTGCCGGCAACTCACCAGTTAGTCAATAAGATGCCAGGGACTGTCAACCGACGTGAGCAAAGAGCGGCGTGTCAATTATAGTTTGTAGTAACGCGATATGAACATCAATTACTTGTTTCCTATAACTGGATAATATTCAAAATCAAAATGAATTAATGAAATGTTTCATATACTAAGTAACAGGATCGTGTCTCTACTCCCAACCTCTAGATTTTCATTTTCAATCTTGTAAATATATACGAATTAAATCTTAGTGAGCGAAATCTTCAAGATCATCGAAATCAGTTGCAAGGTGAGTGTTTTATCTCCACTAAAACCAGTCGGGACCGGTGATAACTTCACCACCAACTATTCTTAGTTGTGTTGCCTGAACTTTCTCGTGAATATTAACTTAGAACGTGCTAAGAGATACAATTCTTCGTGAATCTGGGCCCAGAACTTTCAACTGAAGTTGTTCCTAACCGATGTGATGCAGTCTAGCACACGTTCTGGACAGAAAATGACGTGCATGTGAGAAATATTTCAGTAGCCAATAGAAAACATCTTCAAGTTGTCTACTCTCTTCTTTGAGTATCCAGCCTCTGTACCTATAATGTGTGATGATATAGGAGGCCTTGCTGAATTACCAGCGTGGGAGCATAGGGTGTATATCTCTATGGTGGGAGTAGCTCCAACTGGCAGCTGGATTAGGAACATGGCCGCCGTTTGGAAGTAACCGGAAGTACACGGCTCATCGCTGAGTTGGACCTCCATAACAATACAACTCCATGGTGATGCACTACGAGTGTCGACTATGCAGTGAATAAGTAGGATTCTCTTCTCCTTCTCCTTCCTTCTCCTTCTCCTTC